>CAUYPK010019464.1:0-57505 GCA_963574355.1 Loris lydekkerianus
ACTACCACCTGGGGCCTAAGAGGGGGCCCAAGAGCTCCAGGAGAGAAGGCGGAAGCACTCTGGACTTCTGACCATGATCAAGGGCATCTGTGTGTCCAGCGGGCAGGGCTGCAGTGGGCGCTGGCAGGATACCGGGGGGGGGGGGGGGGGGACCTGACGATGAGCCTGGTCACTCAAAAACATCTGTTTCCAATGCCAGGAAGGCTATGTTAACCAGTGGGATGAAAATGTGTCAAACGGTCTATAAAACCAGTGTATGGTGCCCCATGATCGCATTATTGTACACAGCTATGATTTAATAAAACAAACAAACAAACAAAAAAACAACCAAAACCAAAAAACATCTGTTTCCAGAACATTAAGGACTGAGAGTAACAACGTCACCTCTGGGAAATGAAACCATGATGGCAGCTCTATGCATACAACGGAATGTGAAGGGCTAAACCCTCAGGCGCACTGGACTGCAGAGGTGTTATGGGGCCCTCAGTATGTACCTGAGTCTTCAGGGAGTAGGACCCCCAGGAAGAGAAGGAGGCTGGAGCTCTGAGGAGGTGAGGAGGGGGGAGGCAGGGAATGGAAATCAGAGAGAATGAGGAGGGTGGCGCCTGTGGCTCAAAGGAGTAGGGCCCCATATACCGGAGGTGGTGGGTTCAAACCCAGCCCCGGCAAAAAAAAAAACCCCAAAAAAACCAGAGAGAATGAGGAAGCTGAGGGTGGTATGGATCAGGAGGCCAGGAGGGAGAAGCAGCAGTCAGACTCCCTCCAGTGCCCAGGGTCTCCGAAGATGCTAACTTGATTCATCGGCAGTAGGGCCAGGACACCAGTACTTTTAAAAGCTCTCCAGGTGACTGGGTGAGGTGGCTCATGCCTATAATCCTAGCACTCTGGGAGGCTGAGGTGGGTGGATCTCCTGAGTTCAGGAGTTCCAGACCAGCCTGAGCAAAGCAAGACCTCATTTCTACTAAAAATACAAAAAGTAGCCAGGCACTGTGGTGAGTGTCTGTAGTCCCAGCTACTCAGGAGGCTGAGGATCCCTCAAACTCAGGAGTTTGAGGTTGCTGTAAGCTATGATGCCATGGCACGCTACCCAGGGCATCTGAGTGAGACTCTGTCTCAAAATAAACTAAAATAAATAAGACCAGGTATGGTAGTTCATGCCTGTAATCCTTGCACTCTGGAAGATCAGAGGGTAGATTTCTTAGTCCAAGACCAGTCTGAGCAAGAGCTCTAAAAATAGAAAAACTAGCTGGGCATTGTGGTGAGCACCTATAGTCCCAGCTACTCGGGAGGCTAAGACAAGAGGATCAAGTCTGCTGTGAGTTGGGGCAGACAGTTACAGACAAGAGGAGGAGAAGGCAGCTGGGCCTGGGCCCACAGATTCACCAGGGCATGGGCCTGGCCTGGCCGGGCAGCCAGGGGGCCGTGGGGACCGGTGGAGGGGTGGAGGAGAGGAGAGGCCAGGCTCACCATGGTGAAGTAGCAGGCAGCCCTGTTGACGTGAAGCTTGCACAGCAGCTCCCGGGGCAGGGCCACCTGGTCAGAGGCAGCATAGTCAGCCACGTTCAGCCCCTCCACATATTGCACCAGGGCCTGCTTGTAGTCCTTCTCCCGGAACAGATCATTGCCCTCAGCAAGTAGATTCTGCACCAGCTTGAGCAGAAAGGCCTGTCGGGGGCAGGTGAGGGGTACTCAGGGCTTCCTCCCTACCCAGCCCCAGAGCTGGCAGCCCTGTCCTTGACCTTCGCCCAGCCTGGCAGCTGACACTCACCTCATATTCTTCTTGCTTTAGGGGAAGTGTTGACCTAGAAGGAAAAAAGGACACAAAGGTGAGCCCAAGAGTCCCAGCTTCACAGAGGCCCCAGGAGGCAGAGTTGCAGGCCAGAAGTCATTGAAGGAGTGGGCTCCTCCAGCTCAGACCTCACCTCATGGGTTGGGTGAGAGGACAGAGGTTGCCCCCCTACATTATCACCACGTAGGCGTTCTGTTTCTGATAGAAGAATCTGCATTTTCCCAAAGGACTGACAGCCAGGCTCTTGCAGGGCACAGATGCTGAGGAAGAGCAGACCAGCCCCAGACCCAGCACTTTACCCCAAGGACATCCCAAGTCCCTTCTCAGTCCATGAGAGAGAGAGGGGAGGAGCCCTGGTTGGGCTTAGGAGGAAGCTTAACACCAGGCACAGGAGCTCTGGTAGCAGGAACAATGGGAATGGGGCAGCACAGAAAGGCAGGAAGCACAAGTGCCAAGGAATGCTTCCCATGTAGGCTGGGCCTTGGGAATGGCCACGCCTTCTCCAAATCAGACCCGCACCTGCAGCCTGTGGCGGTGAGGCTCCTGGGGTCCACTTCAGGACCCCTAAGCTTGTGAGTCTCTGCCCTTCTCTTGTCCACTCTCACATGCCCCAGCCAACACCAGCTATGTCTCAAACCTGTCAAACCCTCACACCAGACTCAGAAAATTAGGTGGAGTCCGTGGCACCCTCTCCATGGAAAATAACACCAGCTTAGTGAGAAAGACAGTGTTATCCAGGGGAAGACTGAGGCACATCAGTTGGGCTAAATGGCCAAGCAGGAAGGGCAAGTAAGGTTGATCTCCTGGTCCCTCACTTCACAGAGGAGAATGCGGACACTGAGTTGGGCAGTGACTTGCCCAAGGTCACTCAGCAGGTCAGCAGCAGAGGCAGGGCCAGAGTGCAGGGTTGGGCTCTTTCCATTGCTGGAAACATTATCATCACCTGGGCAAGAAGGCGGAGCCCATGGCTGTGAGTGACGAGTGGGGAAGATGCTGGAGGTCACACGTGTGTGTGAGGTGGGCCCAGGTGTGACACTGGCCTTGCCTGGCCCCCTTCCCCATGCCATTGCAGGTGCCTGTTCCCTGTGCTGTCCCAGCTCCAGGCCCCATCACCACCCTCTTTGCTCCAGCCTCTGCTCTTCCAGCATCAGCTTCCCCTTCAGCAGGTCACACTCCTGTGCTAGGACATCTCAGCCTGGTGTTGAAGGCCCTCTGCAACCCAGCACCACCTGCCAGACTCACTGTCCGGCTCCCACATGTCTGTGCCCAGCAGTCCTAACAGATGTTGGCTCAGCCCGTGAAGCATGGGTGGACACAGGGCAGGAGCAGTGGGGCAAAAATAGGGAGACTGATGCTAAAAGCAGCAAGTCCTACTGAGTCTCCTACAGAGCCCAAGGAGGCTGACAGCCGGGCTCCAGGAGGCTGCCCTGTGGCTGAACCTTCCAGAATCAACATTTTCCCCCAGCACCACAGTCCCCCATAACCTTCACAATGACCCTGTGAGGGGAGTGGCATTATATCCCTCTCACCGGGAAGGAAGCCACCCAGGAAGTGGGAGAACGGGAATGGGGATCCACAGAAACAGTGATGGAGGTTGAAGATGCAGAACTCCTCTTAGGAAAATCAGGGGTCGCAAGGTTCCTCTTGTTGGCCAGACTAGCCTCTGAGAAATCTGAGCAAAGAAATCAAACCCCTGCTCCCCAAAGTGGGAGAAGCCCCAGTTTCCCCCTGCCCATGAAGAGTGCTAAGCAGGGCCAGCTGTGGTGACCGGGTCTGAGGAGGACCCCCCGCTGGCACCAGGGCAGGGTGGGGTTAGTGAACAGCCCAGGTCTGGGGTCCTGTAAGGCCTGGGGCCACACTCTAGGTCCCCCCAAATATCCCCAATCAAATTATCCCAGATTTGGACACCTTTAGGAAGTAGTTGGGGAATTGACTGTGTTGTGAATTGCGGAAGGAGAGAGTGTTAATATAAACTCACTGGGTGACAGCAATGTGGACGGTGTGTGTGAAAATGGACCTGGTCTGTGGCAACTGTGGGTGAAAAAAGGCAGGAAAGGTTTTGTAGGCCTGGGTGAGAGAACAAAATTGGGGAGTACATGAGGGCGTGCAGAGGCAAATTCCAGTTTTAAGGGGAGCATATTTAAGAAAAAGTACACAAAATTATGAACATAGTATTATTATGCTGCCTGCCTTCCAGGGTGAGGAAAGAGGCCCATGTAAGTATTGGCCATAAAACCTACATTTCATAGAGTCACAGTGAATATGCTTCTAAGGATCCACTTAAGAGAAATAAAAGAAAAATGTTAATAAAGATTATTTTGTACAATAAAGAAAAGAAAAAACAGGGCATATGGGTGCTGGGGGACACATAATAGAAAGAGTGGAGGGTTTGGAGTCAGCCAGCACTGAGTAAGGATGCTGTCCTTCAATGCTGTGTGACCTTAAACATGTTGCTTAACATCTCTGAGCCTCAGCTGTTCCATCTGCAAAATGGAAATGAGGCCATCTACTTTACTGGGCTGTTGTGAAGATTAAAAAGACAATGAATGTGAAGGGTCCAGAATAAGCCTGAGATAATAAATGTTCAGCAAGGCAGACTATTGATGTACTGGAAGATTCGGGCAGGCAGGAAGAGAACTGACGGGGATTGTGTGTGCACACGTGACCCATGCCTGTGGTGTTTACAGCCCAGCCACACGAGCCCCTCCCTGGCTCATCCCAGCTCCCCACAGCACACTTTGGAGCCTGAACAGGTCTCAGCAGGAGAGGGGAGGACTTAGCCCTGCCCACCCACCCCGTGCTTACTGGATGAACTGCAGCCCCTTCTCGATGTCCGCCTTCCGTTTCTGCCTCTCCATTAGTCTCTGGGGAGAGAACACAGGCCACTGGTCAGTCAGCAGGGAACAGGTTGCTGGCTGCCCCCACCCACTATGGGGACCCACAGATGGGAGCGCTCACTCCCACTCTCTTCCCATTTCCCAGGGGAAGGGAGGTCCCTGAGGGTGCTGTCTGTGTCAAGGCACTGTCCTCCATAGTCATGCACCCCTGGAATCCTCTACCCACAAGCTGCACAGAGGCCACCTGCCCTTTCCCACACACAGCTTGGCCAGACTCTGCACGGGGTACCCTCAAGTTCAAGGGGAAAATCTTGTTTTTATCACCAAATTCAGTAGTGTATGCTGCCAGGGAAAAGAGACACAGAACACATGGAATGGGGGACAATGATTATACACGACGGGAGCGCCAGGCCCCCGGCCACACGCTTTGTGTAAGGGTCTTGCTGACTTTTCCAACAGCGCCATGAGACAGGTATCATTTCAACTCCATTTTACCAAGAAGGACACTGAGGTGCCTCGGGGCACCCCAGCACAAGCCAGAATTCAAACCCCAAGATGTGTCTCCTTGCACACCCACCAGCAGTCCCTCCCTCCGTGCATGCTGATGACCCCTGCGATGGCAGCCTGAGGGGGAGAGCCAAGAAGCAGATGGCCACAGTGTGCACAAGCCAGAGTGTGAAGGCTGGCCCAGAGAAGGCCCCTGGACCTCAGGGCCATCTCAGCCTCTTCCCTGCCACCTGCTGCCAGGCCATGATGGACCCACATTTAAGAGATAAGGAAAGTGAGGTGCAAAAAGGCACAAGGCCTGTAGCCAGCAAGTGGGAGCCATGCCTGAAAGAAATGACTTCAGATCAGAGACTCTGATCCTCTCTCTCCACAAAGGCATCCTTCCCCGGCACCTGAGCTTGCATTTCCACTCCCAGAGAAGGCAGATATGTTTGTGGTATGATTTGAAGGAAAGTTCCTACATGAAAATATGCTTCTCCTAATTTCCTGTCTCTGGGTGTATATATGGACCACCACAAGTCACTGTGCTGAGTATAAAGGCCCAGACCAGGGCTGGCAAACAGATTTCATCTCACCGAGTAACACTGGTAGGCTGGAAGAGGCTGGTGGGGGCTGACCTGAGGGGAAGGGCTGAGTTGAGAAGGATCCTGGGGCCCTGGGGCATGGTTAAAAGAAGGAAAGCACAGAAGGCAAGGTCTGCCACAAAGAAGGGATGCCCGGCAGGGCCGCATATGTCCTTATGTACTGGGCCCCAAGACACCTCTTTACCATTAGTAGAACTTTGTTGGGACTTTTTGTTTGTTTTTGAGATAGAGTCTCACTTTGCCTTGGTGTCACAGCTCACAGCAACTCAAACTCTTGGACTTAAGCAATTCTCCTGCCTCAGCCTCCCGAGTAACTGGGACTATAGGCACCTGCGGCAACACCAATGCAGCTATCCTAGATCACAGGCGTGAGCCACCATGCTCAGTCTTAACGCCCAGCTATTTTTAGAGATGGGGGTCTCGTTCTGGCTGAGGCTGGTCTCAAACCTGTGGGCTGGACAATACACCCACCTCAGCCTCCCAGAGTACTAGGATTACAGGGGATATAGTAAACTTTGTTAAAAGTCACAGGAATACAAAGTAACAAGTCAGAGGCCCGCATCTGACTGGAGCCCAGGACACAGAGGGAGGGACCCCCAGAGGCAGAGCCCAGGTTATAACATGGAGAGGATGGAGACAGGGAACCACCACACCCCTTCCTTCCAGAAGATTTTGGCTCCCCCAACCAGACTGGTGCATTAGTCTCCTCTGTGCCAAGGGCAAAGACAGACACAGAAGGGGAGGGTTTTGTTCAGCTCGGATGCCTTTCCTCCCTGGCACTAGGCACTGTGCAGGAGGTAGGGGCAGACATAGAAGGAATAGCTTGCTCAGGCCCAGTCCTGCCCCTGGACAACTGCTGGTCCAACAGGAAAGAGAGAGGTGAGCTAATGGGAGCTGCCAGCTGTGGGGCAGGCCAGCTGGGGATGGACAGGACAGAGAGCTGGGTTTACAGGGGAGGCCAGGGAAGGCTCTGGAGGAGGTGGTCCTCGGGCTGGCTAGTGAAAGAGAATGGCAAATTTCTTGGAAAGACTGGGAGGGGAAGGACATTCCTAACCAGAAGCCTGCCCAGAGGATGTAGGAGAAGGCCCAGCTTGGACATCCCAACTCCCCATGGCACCCTATAATTTGCACACCCATGAAGATAGGGAAGCCCAGGGCTGCCCCTCCTCAAGGGTTGCAGATGGGTGGGCCAGTGGTCCTGGCCCATGACAAGGAGAAAGCCCTAGAGTTGGGAGCAGCAGAGGAAGGACACACATGTTTCCTGGGTGCCCACCTTGCACCAGGTATCATGCTCACCTCTTCTGATCATAGGGCCTTTTACTGGCAGCTTCTGATGATCCCTGCTGAGGATGATGGTGGCATAGACCATCCCAAGAGCTACTCAGTATGGCTCTGGGCCTGGCTTTGCCTGACCATGCCCTGACATAGAAAGCAACCTACTAGGCGCCTGTGAAGTGCCACCCTCAGGACAGAGGGCCAGGCAGGTACAGAGCATATTGCCTGGAAGAAAAAACCCACAGGTGCAGTGAAGAGTGACAGGTGCTGTAATGATACTGTAGCCAGGAAAGGCCACCTTGACATCAGAATAGAAAACTATATGACACAATGGAGCATTCATGTGACTATCTGATGAAAAACTGTTTCAGACAGAGGTAACAGCCAGTACAAAGGTTAGCAGATTTGAGGAAGTACAGGAGGCTGGTGTGGTGGGAGTGGAGTAGGCTGTGGGGAGAAAGGGATTGTGCAAAAAAATAGTACCCCAAGAAGCTAGGGGAGTAGTGCCAGTAGCTCAGTGGGTAGGGTGCCAGCCACGTACACCGAGGCTGGTGTGTTTGAACCCAGCCTGGGCAAGCTAAACAACAATGACAACTGCAACAAAAAAAATAACCAGGCGTTGTAGCAAACATCTGTGGTCCCAGCTACTTGGGAGGCTGGGGCAGGAGAATCGCTTGAGCCCAAGAGTTTGAGGTTGCTGTGAGCTGTGATGCCACAGCACTCTACCCAGGGCGACAGAAAAAAAAAAAAAGCAGCAGCTAGGGGAGTTTCTCAAGTCTACCTGAAGCCTGAGTTCAAAGGGACAGGGGAGATGGACATCAGACAGCCTGAGCAACAATGTGCCAAGAGAGCAAAGCCCCCAGCTCTGGAGGCACCCAAGACCCTCGTCTTTGAAGGAAAAAGAAAATCTAATGGTGGGCAGCACCTGTGGCTCAGTGAGTAGGGCATTGGCCCCATATACCAAGGGTGGTGGGTTCAAACCCAGCCCAGCTAAACTGCAACAAAAAAATAGCCAGGCACCTGTAGTCCAAGCTACTTGGGAGGCTGAGGCAAGAGAATCACCTAAGCCCAAGAGCTGGAGGTTGCTGTGAGCTGTGACGCCACAGCACCCTACTGAGGGTGACAATTTAAAACTCTGTCTCTAAAAAAAAAGAAAGAAAAAAAGAAAATCTAAGGTTTCAGACTTGCTTGGGACCTGTCATCTCTTTCTTCTTTCTGATTTCTCCCTTTTGGAATGGCAATGTCTATCTTATGCCCATCCCAACATTGCATTTTGGAAGCATATGATTTGTCTGGTTTCACAGGTTCACAGCTAAAAAGAAATTCTACCTTAGGATGAATTCTATATTGAGTTTCACTCTATCTGATTTAGTTATTTGGTAAGACATTGGACTTCAGACCTTAAGACCCTTGGGCTGTTGGGATAGAATGAATGGGCTTTATATGTGACAAACACATGAATTTTAGGGGACCAGGGGTGGATGTTTTTGTCCTCCCCAAATTCATATGCTGAAGTACTAATTTCTAACGTATTAGGGATTAGAGATAGGGCCTAGAAGGAGGAGGTACCTGTAATTAAGGTTAAATGAGCCATGAGGATAAGGCCCTGATCCAACAGGACGACTGTCCTTGTAAGTGACCCCAGAGATCTCTCTCTCTCTCTCTCCTCCCATACACGCCAAGGAAAGGACATGTAAGGACACAGTGAGTTCTGTAAGCCAGAAGGAGAGCCCTCACCAGAACCCAAATCCGTCAGCACCTTGATCTAGGACTTCCAGCTTTCACAACTGTAAGAAAATAAATTTATGTTGCTTAAGCCACCCAGTCCACAGCATTTCAGTATGGCAGGCCAAGCAGACTAATACAGCGGTTAAAAGGTCATTTGTTCTCAGCCACAGAGGAAAGTGAGAAGAGCAACTTCAAGGTGAGTGTTGAGCTTGACTCTGAGAAGGCACTTAGTGAAAGAGCAAGGCCCATGTGTGCCAAACAAACTTCCAGGACCTCATGTTTTTCTTTTTATTTATTTTTCTTCAATTGTTGTTTTGAGACAGGGTCTTGCTCTATTCCCCAGGCTGAAGTGCAGTGGAGACATCTTAGTTCACTGCAACCTTGAACTCCTGGGCTCAAGCAATCCTCCTGCTTCAGCCTCCTGAGTAGCTGGGACTATAAGGACACACCACCAGGTTCAGCTCATTTTTCCATTTTTTTTGTAGGAATGATGTCTCTGTCTTGCCCAAGCTGGTCCCAAACTCTTGATCTCAAACCATCCTCCCACCTCAGACACCCAAAGTGGTAGGATTATAGGCATACACCACCAGGCCATGTCCCAACCTATTTTTTTTTTTTTTTTTTTTTTTTTGAGACAGTCTCATCATGTCACCCCAGATAGTGTGCCACAGCATCACAGCTTTCAGACCCTTGGGCTTAAGCGATTCTCTTGCCTCAGCCTCCCAAGTAGCTGGGACTATAGGCACCTGCCACAATGCCTGGCTATTTTTTGTTGTTGTTATTGTTGTTTCTCTAATAGCTGTCATTGTTTTTTGGCAGGCCCCAGTGTATGTGGCCAGTGCGCTAGCTGCTGAGCTACAGTGGCTGAGCCCCAACTTATTTCTTCATTTTTTTTAAGAAAAAATCTCTGGCTGGGCAGCGCCTATAGCTCAGTCGGTAGGGCGCCGGCCCCATATACTGAGGGTGGTGGGTTCAAACCCAGCCCCCGCCAAATTGCAACAAAAAAATAGCCGGGTGTTGTGGCAGATGCCTGTAGTCCCAACTTCTAGAGAGGCTGAGGCAAGAGAATCGCCTAAGCCTAGGAGTTGGAGGTTGCTGTGAGCTGTGTGATGCCATGGCATTCTACCAAGGGCAATAAATTGAGACTCTGTCTCTACAAAAAAAAAAAAAAAAAAACTCCAAGAAAGAAACTGAGGCTAAGATCTGCCCAAGATCCCAGTGCCTGGCCAAAATTTCCATACTTCATACTGGACTTGCTTTAAATGGGCTCTTCTGAGAAATACAGCTATGAAATAAGGAATTAAGAGAAACAATTTTCACAGGGCGTGGTGGCTCATGCCTGTAATCCTAGCACTCTGGAAGGTGGAGGTGAGTGGATTGCTTGAGCTCACAAGTTTGAGACAAGCCTCAGCAAAAGCAAGACCCTACCTCTAATAAAAATAGAAAAACTGAGGCAAGAGGATTGCTTGAGCCCAGGAGTTGG
The DNA here is from genome assembly GCA_963574355.1 of Loris lydekkerianus. NCBI lineage: Eukaryota > Metazoa > Chordata > Mammalia > Primates > Lorisidae > Loris > Loris lydekkerianus. The sequence continues at coordinate 10,204 of CAUYPK010019464.1, forward strand.
AGGTTGCTGCAACCTAGGATGCCATGGCACTCTACCCAGGGGGAAAGGTTCGGACTGTCTCCAAAAAAAAGAAAAAGAAAAAGGAAGAAAAGAAAAAAAAACAAAACAATTCCCTCAATACGTAAGCAGAATGTGTGACAAGGAACCAGGTGCATATGTGGGTTCCAAGGCAAGACAATCTCTTACTTATCAACTGCATACAAGTTGCTCAATTTCTTGGTGTCTCCCTTTCCTTATCTCTAAAACAAGGATAATACCTACTTTATTGGGGTGTTGTGAAGGTTAAATGAGATGTCTGGTACATGATAAGCATTTAATTTAATTTTTAATCATTTTAATGATTTAAAAATAGGCAAAGAATATAAGCAGGAAATTCACAGAAAATATAAATCATTAAGAAAAGATACTCAGGCTCAGCACCTGTAACTCAGTGGTTAGGGCGCTGGCCACATACACTGGGGTTGGCAGGTTCAAACCTGGCCTGGGCCTGCTAAACAACAATGACAACTCCAAAAAAAAAAAAAAAAAAATAGCCAGGCGTTGTGGCGGGCGCCTGTAGTCCAAGCTACTTGGGAGGCTGAGGCAGGAGAATCACTTAAGCCCAAGAGTTTGAGGTTGCTGTGAGCTGTGACACCAGGGTACTCTACCAAGGGCGACATAGTGAGACACTGTCTCAAAAAAGAAAAAAAGAAAAGATACTCAAACTCACAGAACATGTTAAAACAAGACGCCATGGCTCAGTGCCTGTAGCTCAGTGTAGGGAGCCAGCCACATACACCGAGCTGGCAGGTTCGAATCCAGCCTGGGCCGGCCAAACAACAATGACAACTACAACCAAAAAATAGCCGGGCGTTGTAGCGGGCGCCAGTGGTCTCAGCTACTTGGGAGGCTGAGGCAAGAGAATCGCTTAAGTCCAGGAGTTGGAGGTTGCTGTGAGCTGTGACGCCGTAACACTCCACCCAGGGTGACAGCTTGAGACTCCGTCTCAAAATAAAATAAAAAAATAAAACAGGACGCCATTTTTCCACCAGTGAGCGGCCTAGCTGGCCAGGTTGGTAAGTGGGCACGCCCAAACACGATCCTATGCTGAGTGTGGGCCCGAATCTTCTTTGCAAAGCAATTTGGCAGCGGTCGGCAGCCTGCCCCGCAGCCAGCTTCCCCTCTACCTGCCGGTTCCGCCTCAGTAGCGTCCTGGTCCCAGGAACTCAGGTGAACCTTAATGGGGCTAAGCCAATCATAACAATCCTTTTGCCGACAGTGATTGGTTCAGGCAAAGGACACGTGACATGCTAGCCGATGAAAAAGGAGGGGCCAACCAAGGGATTATGGGAAAAGCTTCTTCTCCCTTAAACTGAAATAGAAGACGGAATCTATTTCTCTGCCACCTCTGTCCAGGGGCAACAAGAAGATGAGCAACCCCGGAATGGCAGAGCAGAAAGACTAAAGATATTTAATGACAAGTCTGACCCCTAAGATTAACTGCCCCACCTCACTTTTTATGTGAGATAAACATATCGAGGTAGGAATTCTGTTAGTGGCAGCCAGAAGCCTTCTTGGTAAAATGTACTTTCACTTCCAAAAATCTAAGCTACAAAAACCTTTGGACAAGTATTTAGTTATACTTCCATAGGAATGTTTCGGTTTTTTGAGACAGTGCCTTGCTCTGTTCCCCGAGCTAGAGTGCCCTGGTGTCAGTATGGATCACAGTAACCTCAAACTCCTGGGCTCAAGTGCTCCTCCTTCCTCAGCCTCCCCAGTAGCTGGAACTACGAAGCTAGCCATGACATCCAGCTAATTTTTCTATTTTAGTAGAGATGGGATCTTGTTCTTGCTCAGGCTGGTCTCTTAACTCCTGAGCTTAAGAGCGCCACCCCTTTCGACCTCCCAGAGTGCTAGGATTACAGGTGTGATACCTAGCTTGGCCTAGCTGGCTGGAATGTATTATTTTTAAGAGCAAGTGAAAAACCAGAAGCAACCTTAATATCCACCAGTAAAGGATTAACTTAATTACTTAACTAAATTATAGCATATCCAACCCCAGAATACAGTGCTGCTATTGAATCTACATGTATTCTCATGGAGATGCTTCCACTCATGATTGAGGAACAAAAAAGGCAGCAGGTTTCAGGTCATGTTGTGTTGTACAATCTTATTTGTGCATGATGTGTGTTTATACATTAAAGGACTCTGAAAGACTGTTCTCCAATTTAACTGGTTTTCTCTGGGTCTGGGATCTGCCAAGGGCAACAAGGCACCAAACACTTTCCTTTCCACTTTTCCTCAGCATGGCTTGGATTTTTTTACACAGAGCAAGTTACTCTTGTAATTTGAAACACAAAATGAGATGAAGCCAGCCCAGCAGGCCAGGGGCCAAATAGGGATCAGTTGCCTGAGAGCATGATTTAGAACCCAGTGCTCTTGGTTTGCCAAAATGTCAATGGGCTGTTCTTCTTGAGAAAGAAAGCCAACCATTGACTTGAGAGGCATGATGGAAACATGTTGTTTTTTCCAGTTTGGGGAAGGGCTTGAAGATGACAGAATTCTAGAGACTCAGCTCATCATCAGACCGGGGAGGGACTGTGCCAGTTTCTTCAAGATCTCATTGCCTGGCCCTCTGTTTGGCAAATGATGGTAAAACACATGAATGAATATCAGCTCTTCCAATCTAGCCAGTTTATGAATGAGAATGAATATTGACTAAACAAATGAGAGAAACTGACACTGAGAGAAACAAATAATCAGACAGTAATATTAACAATTGGTGAGTGGTTGCCATGTGCCAGGGGCTGTCACCACTTTACACACAATTCCTTAATGCTCAGCAACAACCCTAAGAGATAGAGAATTATTATCATCTCCATTTTGCAGATGAAAAATCAGAGACACAGGAAGTTAAGTGACTCAGCCCAGAGTCACAGAGCAGCTACATGGTGGAGCTGGGATTCAAACCCTGACAGCTTGAACCCAGAGCCCATGCACATCACCCTCACCTTTGCTGCCTCCCATTAAACGATCAGACCCATCTCCAAGACCCCTCAGTTTGTTATCATGCTCAAGTCTTCCCCACTCCCAAATGATGCCCTCCCCTGATCCGGAATCGACTTCTGATTAATGCACAACCTCTCTTCCCTTTCTTGGTCACACTTCACAAGAATTGTCTACACTGTCTCCACATCCTTACCTTTCACTTAAATGCCTAAGTCAAAGCAACCATCCACTGCAAGGTGCTGGTCAAGGGTCCTTCCCAATACCAGCAACCTCCTAGTTGCTGATCCTAGGAGAGGAACAGTTTTTACTCGCCTCTTCCGGGACTTTCAGCTGCACCTGCCACTTTCTGGCTCCAACAAGGCTGCACCCTTGGGTCTTCCTCACACCTCTCTGATCATTCCTGCTCTGTCTCTGTTAGGGGCTCTTCTTCCTCTGCTCAGGTCTGAAGGCCAACAGTCCCAAGCTTCCATTTAAGGGACAGTGCTCCTGCTGTCCTCACTCTACACGCTGTCCCCAGATGAGCTCCTGCATTTCATGATCACATGAGTCATGTCGATGACTCACAAATCTATTCCTCCCACCAGCTCACCCCCTCCCCACTATTTCAGACTCTTATCTCTTACCTTCTGGATATTGGTACCTGGATGTCCAACATTCAGACTATGACCTCCATGCCCTTCCTGGGGCCTCTACCTGAAATGCCCTCTCCCATACCTAGAAGGAAAAGAAAAGTGTACCTAGCCACCTCCATCTCATCTTTTAACACCCAGCTTGGATGCTTCTGTGTCCAGAAAGTCATACCTGGTAGCCATGCCAGCTGAGTTAGGTGTTCCTCTAATTGATCACATTCTGAACTCAACATCTTCTCCTCTAATCCTGCTCCTCCTCCATTCTTCCTTAACTCCATCTTTAGCTCTAACTGTTGTCCTCTTCTCAACCAGTCGTCAGTTCCTTCCACATTCACCTCCTAAATATTCCTCCACCTGTATCCCTTCCTATCCTCTCCACAAGCACCGCTATCTCTTAGGCCCTCATCATCTCTTGCAAATAGTTTTCAATGAGCTCCCTACAATCTGCTCCTGTTCAGTGATCAGGCATATCTGTTTAACACTATTACTTAGGTCTGACACAATGTTATCCCCAGCTCAAACCCTTCTAAGTAAGTGTACACATGTGCACACACACACACACACACACAAATGAATGCATCTAAAAAAAAAAAAAGGCTTGGCACCTGTGGCTTGAACGGCTAAGGTGCCAGCCACATACACCTGAGCTGGTTTGAATCCAGCCCGGACCGGCCAAGCAACAATGATGGCTGCAACCAAAAAATAGCCAGGTGTTGTGGCGGGTGCCTGCAGTCCCAGCTACTCGGGAGGCTGAGGCAAGAGAATCAATTGAGCCCAGGAATTGGAGGTTGCTGTGAGCTGTGATGATGCCACGGCAATCTATCCAGGGCAACAGAGTGAGATTGTCTCAAAAAAAAAAAAAAAAAAAAACAAAAACTCCAAAAAAGGGTGAAAACTGAATAAGCTCTATAATGTAGCAACATACCAATGCCAAATTCTAGTTTTGATAATGTACTCCAGCTCTGTAAGATGTCACCATTAGGGGAAGCCAGGTGAAGGGAATTCTTTGTACTATTTTTGCAACTTCTTTTGAACAAAAAGTTAAAAAACAAACAACTTTCCATGACAACACTAATAGCAGAAGAACAAAGTTCAAGCTTCTCATCCTCTTGCACGCAATGCTGTAGGGCAAGCCTGGCCTTCCCCTCTGCCCCTGGCCCAGCCTGGAATGTCACACTTCATGACTATCTGACTTCCCACCCAAAATGCCTGCTCTTTGTAAGACATCCTCCTGGCCCACTGCTTCCCACCCTGGCTAATGCCCACTGTGCCTTTTGTTTTGTTTTGTGGGGTTTTTTTGGGGGGAGGTTGTTTGTTTGTGTGCTTGTTTTTTGTGTTTGGGGACAGAGTCCTGGTTTGTCATCCAGGCTGGACTGCAGTGGCATCGTCAAAGCTCACTGAAACCTCACTCAAGCAATTCTTCTTCCTTAGCCTTTTAGCCTCCTGAGCAGCTGGGACTACAGACAAGGGCTACCACGCTTGGCTAAGTTTTCTGTTTATTGTAGAGATGGGGTCTCACCATGTTGCTCAGGCTCAACTACAGGCCTTAAGCCAGGCGTCCTCAAACTGCGGCCCGCGGGCCACATGAAGCGATGTGAATTGTATTTGTTCCTGTTTTGTTTTTTACTTCAAAATAAGATATGTGCAGTGTGCATAGGAATTTGTTCATAGTTTTTTTGTTTAAACTATAATCCAGCCCTCCAACGGTCTGAGGGACAGTGAATTGGCCCCCTGTTTAAAAAGTTTAAGGATGCCTGCCTTAAGCGATCCTCCCACCTCAGCCTCCCAGAATGCTAGGATTACAGGCCTGAGCCACCGCGCTGGCCCTGCTGCTCCTTTAATGCAGCTAAAGTGCCTCCTCCATCAGGAAGCTTTCTTTTCTGACTCCCCCCCTCACATAGCACCTTAAGCTAACCACAACCATTGCACTTCTACTAGCTAATTGAAATTGTGTGTATCTGACTCACCTCTCCCTAAACAATAAGCTTCTTGAAGACAGAAAATGTTTTTCTGTATTCTAGTCTAATTCTAGTTTTTCTTTATTTTCTGAGACAAGGTCTGGCTAGGTGCTGGGTTGCCCAGGTTGGACTTGAACTCCCAGGCTTAAGCAATCCTCCTGCCTCAGTCTCCCAAGTAGCTGAGACAACACCTAACCACCACCACCACGCATAGCTGTATCTGATTCAGAGCTGAGCAGATCAGAGAAACAGTGCTTAGGAAATCTACTCTGAATAGACAGAGCTCATGAATCCTAGAGTAACAGTGAAGATAGTGATACTTCAATTACCAGATACTGCTCTGAAAGTTTTCAGTACTCCTTACAACATCTCATAAGACAGTACTATTATACCTCCATTTTACAGATGAGGAAATTGAGACACAAAGAGGTGAAGAAATCTGCCAGAGTTACACAGTTAATTAGTGATAGAGTTGCAATCTGACCTGGCAGTTGGCCTCTGGAGTTCACACTGTCACCTCCCAACCCAACAATGCTCCCCACCCTCTGTACCAGGCTGCCTCCAGGCTCACCCCACTTACCTGGCACTCACTTGCCCCAGGTTTAATTAAAGAGCAGCAGTCAGTTCAGACTGCAGACACGTGACACACTCCATGAACACTATCTGAGGTTATGTCATCTCTAAAGACGCCTGGCACCTCTCCTGATTCACCAGGCCCTCAATGGCTTACTCAGAGAGACCAGGGAAAGTCTGATTTTGCTGACCCTAACCCTAGCACTCAGCATTCCTGACCTGCATCCATCCCTTCCCCACAGTCCTTATGTGGCACATCTGCCCATCCTGAGACTCCTCTGCCCTACAGAGGTTAGAGAAGGGTCATGTGCCACTTCTAGGGATTACCTGCAGCACGTCAGTACCTCTTATGGCAGGAATTTCTAAATAAAGAGATTTCAGGGGCCATGAACTTGGACAGAGAAACACTTACAACCTGGTTTTTACTAATCCCTACCTGATATTTAGCATTCCAATTATGAATGTAGGCAATACACTGCCAGCAATAGAATCTTCCCATCACATCTCAGTTACTGCAGACATAATGAAATGTTCATGCTCATCACAACTTCGAAATTCCAATAGTTACATTAAACGTGCTGCTAGATCTTGCTTTTTAGTAAATTCATAAAGGAGCTATAGTTTAAGAGAATGGTTTCCTTTATGATCCTGTGTATTTCACTTTCCGCATTTAAGGACACCATTCATGACAGGTCTGCGAAGATTTAAAAGCCCTGTTCTAAGTACTTATCCCCACAATAATCTCAAAGAGGGCTGGCCTTCTTCCTTTCTTTCTTTGGGATCCTGTGCCATTCTCTCACTCCCTTTCTCTCCCCCAGGCATGTCCCCCCCCTCACTCCCTGCTCTCTGCTCTATTCTCTCTCTTTCTCATCTCTTCTCCCCACTCTCTTCTCTCTAACATAAAATAAACTTATACTTTTATATCCTAAAAAAAAAAAAATCTTTAAGAGGCTCAGCACCTGTGGCTCAAGTGGCTAACATACACCAGAGCAGGGTTCGATTCCAGCCCAGGCCCGCCACCTCAGCCTCCCAGAATGCTAGGATTACTGCAACCAAAAAATGGTTGTATGTGCACCACAATACCTGGTTCAGCAAATACATAGACGTTGTAGTGGGCGCCTAGAGTCCCAGCTACTTGGGAGGATGAGGCAAGAGAATCACTTAAGCCCAGGAGTTGGAGGATGCTGTGAGCTGTGATTCCACAGCACTCTACCCAAGGCAACAGCTTGAGGCTCTGTCTCAAAAAAAAAAAAAAAAAATCTCTAAGAAGTAGGTGTTTATCACCCATGTTCCCACAGAGGGGATGGGTGACTTGCCCAAGTCTGCCCTGCTGCTATTGAAAAATGCTGCAGCTCCTGGCATTGTCCCAGGCTCCAGGAATGAATGTGGAGTGCCCACAGGTCTCAGTGACCTGCGGCTTGCTTGGTCTTCAACTGGCCATCTTGAACAGAGACTAAAGTTCAAGCAACTTCTCCAGGGCTCCCCTCCTCCCCCTCCATAATCCAAACTAAGAGTCAGCCACAAAGCATAATCTCCCTCCCTCCTATAGCATTTTGGTTACAAAGGGCTTTTACTTTTTTTTTTTTTCTGAGACAGAGTCTCACTTTGTCGCCCTTGGTATAGTGCCATGGCATCACATCTCACAGCAACCTCAAACTCTTGGGCTCAAGAAATCTTCTTGTGTCAGCTGGGACTACAGGCGCCTGCCACAATGCCTGGCTAGTCTTTCTATTTTAGTAGAGATGGGGGTCTCACTCTTGCTCAGGCTGTCTCGAACTCATAAGCTCAGAAAATCCATCCGATCCACCTGCCTCAGTCTCCCAGAGTGCTAGGATTACAGGCGTGAGCCACCACACTTGGCCTGCTCACTCTTTCTTTTTGAGACAGAGCCTCAAGCTGTCACCCTGGATAGAGTACTGTGGCATCACAGCTCACAACAACCTCCAACTCCTGGGCTCAATCAATTCTCCTGCCTCTGCCTCCCAAGTAGCTGGGAATACAGGTGCCCGCCACAACGCCCAGCTATTTTTTGTTGCAGCCTCATTGTTTGGCAGGCCCAGGCTGGATCCAAACCCACCAGCTCAGGTGTAGATGGCTGGCGCTTTAGCCACTTGAGCTACAGGCACCGAGCCTCACTTTTTCTTTTAAACAGTTGATTAGTCCCTGTTCCTGCCCACAGGACAGCACCACCAGGCCACCAAGAGAGTTGCAAGGGCCACTCTGCATGCTCTGATGCCTGGTGAAGACCAGAAGGAAGGCTGGAGCTCCACAGCACTGAACAGCTGGCTCTGGGCTGTGCAGCCCACTAGCCCTGGGTCCAGATCCCAGCACTATCCCACACTGAATTTCAGGGCACCTTCCTGAGCCTTAGTTTTGTCATTTGCAAGATAGAGCTGACAATACCCATCTGGCAAGACTATTATGCCAGTTTACCGAGTGTGCCTCCCTGGGAGGAGCTCAGAAATTCGTGTATTTGCTGAACCAGGTGTTGTAGTGCACATACAAGTTACGAAATTATCCTGGAAGTTTCCATCTGTCAACACCAATTTCTTTCCAGTTTCCATCCTGGCCTGGGCTGTTGGGCAAGGGCTGTTCTATGGGTAACCTGCTGTTATTCATTTGTTTAACAAATAACTGTGATGCCCAATCACGTGCAAGGGGCTCTGCCAGGTGCTGGGGAGCACAGTTAATAAAGTCCCTGCCCTGTGGAGCTTGTAAGCCAAGGGTAGGAAGACACATAAACAGGTCAGTGTTAGGTGCACAAGGCAAAGCCAGAGATAAGAGTTCAAGGAGACTGAAACAGGAAACTGGCAGGGAGAGATGGAGGTGGACTGGGAGCTCAGGGAAGGCCTTTAGGTGACATGTAAGAGAGATAAGGAGCCAGCCATGGCTGATGGGAGGTGGGTAAGAGTGAACCTACCTAGTAGCAGACAGGGCAAGGGCATTAGCCCTGAGGTGGGAACACACCAAGAACCTTCAAGGAACATACAGAAGGCCAGTGTGACTGCAGTGCCTGAGCCAGGGTGAGCCGCGTAGGTGGCAAGGTGTGAGGGGCAGGAGGGACCACCAGAGAACTGCACACAGGCCATGCTGGAGAGCCAGGATGTGTCCTGTGCAAGTCAAGAAACTACTGGAGGGCTCAGCACCTGTGGCTCAAGCGGCTAAGGTGCCAGCCACATACCCCTGAGCTGGCAGGTTCGAATCCAGCCCGGGCCTGCCAAACAACAATGATGGCTGCAACCAAAAAACAGCCGGGCATTGTGGCGGGCGCCTGTAGTCCCAGCTACTTGGGAGGTGGAGGGAGAAGAATCACTTGAGCTCAGGAGTTGGAGGTCGCTGTGAGCTGTGATGCCACAGCACTCTACCCAGGGCGACAGCTTGAGGCTCTGTCTCAAAAAACAAACAAAGAAAAAAAAAAAAAAAAAAAAAGAAGAAAGAAAAAGAAAAAGAAACTACTGGAGGGTTTTCAGCAGAAGAGTGAAGAGTGGTGGGATCTTATTTACATTTCAAGAAGATCCCTCTGGCCACTCCCGATGGATGATAAGAGAAGACACTAGGAGATTAGTTAAGAGGCTACTGTAGTGATCCAGGCCTGGATCAAGTTAGACAGGGGAGGAGATTCAGGAACATACTGGAGGTTATTAAAAGCTCATGACAACCACTACCTCTGTGGCAGATTCAACTGCATCAGGTAGGATCATTTCACAGAAAAGGAGACTGAGGCCAAGAAAGGCAAAATGTGCCCAGATCTTGGATCAGGCATGCGCTGGAGTTGTGAATGAAACAGGACTTTGGGCTCCCTGCCCTATGTTCCTCTGCCTGCAGAGGGACAGGGCATGCTCCAGAGAACAAGAGCATAAGGACCCAGGGTGACCCCTGAAGGCCCCAGAAAGGCGGTAGCCCTGACTCTCTCTGCAGCCCTCACAGGAAGTGCTCAATGAATGACTATTGGCTGACAGCAGCACTTCAGACACACAAGCCTACCATACGACATGGCTCTTGGTCTCAGGGAATCTAACTTTGTTGCCCTTCTGGGTGACGGTGTGTGCTGGATAGAAAAAAACAGAGAGTGGGTGACTCCTCAGTCTTTTTCTTCTGAAAAACAAGCACACTTGTCTTTCAAGGAGACTGGACATCACATAAACACTCTCCTGCATGGCAGCTAAGACCTCAAACTCTGGAGTTCAACGGGCCTGAGTCCATCTGACTTCCTGATCTACCACAGCTATGTGACCTTGGATGTGCTACTTAATCTCTCTGAGCCTCAGTCTCCTCATCTGCAAAATGGGGCTGCTAATAACTGTTCCTGCCTCAAGGAGTTAAGCAAATTTAATAAGAGAAGACACAGAGGGTGGCGCCTGTGCCAGCCCCACATACCGGAGGTGGGAGGTTCAAACCCAGCCCCACTAAGAAAATGCCAGGAAGGCTATGTTAACCAGTGTGATGAAAATATGTCAAATGGTATATAAAACCAGCGTATGGTACCCCATGATTGCATTAATATACACAGCTATGATTTAATTAAAAAAAAAAGGCCCCAGCCAAAAACTGCAAAAACAAACAAACAACAAAAAAAAAAAACCCAGAAAGTACCAAGCACAGTGCTCGAATACAGTGGCATTACATACATGGTGGCTGCTGTCTTGTTAATGCCATGACCGTCAAGCTCATGTCTCAGCCTCTAATATGAGGCTCAGGAACTGCTGCTGAACCAAAGTTGACGAGACGTTTCTGAAGTGGAGAGAAGCTGGGTGCTGACTGCAGGGTGCTACTGTCCCTCCCCTGGCCCCCCACAGCTTGATGGATAAACAGCAAACATACCTGCAGAAGCCATCAGGACACCTTCCTGACTCCCTAGGGGAATAAATAAGTTGGAAAGGAGTCTGTAGCTGGTGCTGACAAAGAAAGGAAAACAAGCCCATTTTCTATGGGCCGTTAAATGTGATGAAAGAATGCGGCTTGTGTGCGGGCTCCCAGGAGCTGATACATAGTAGTCACTTCATCAGCCCAGGCCTAGCCCCCAGCTTCAGGCTACAGCCTTCCTCAGAGGACACCTTCAGCTCCTGTCTGAATGACCTCAGGTCTGCCCCCAAAGCCCTGCAGTCTCCGCCCTCCCTTCCCAGGTCCACAGGAACCAGCTCCACAGCCAGATGCCTGCACATGCCTTGCGGTGCCACCCCTTGCACACTGTCACTGAACCTCTCTGTGCAGTTTCTTCATCTGTAAAATGGAGATAACTACAGTGTCTCTCAAAGGCTGTTATAAGAATTAATGAGGTAATCTGGGCTCAGTGCCCATAGCTCAGTGGTTAGGGCACCGGCCACATACACAGAGGCTGGCAGGTTCAAACTCAGCCTGGACCTGCTAAACAACAACAACTACAGAAAAAAAAATAAGCAGGCAATGTGGTGGGCACCTGTAGTCCCAGGTACTTGGGAGGCTGAGGCAAGAGAATTGCTTAAGCCCAAGAGTTTGAGGTTGCTGTGGGCTGTGATGCCACAGCACTCTACTGAGGGCAACAAAATGAGACTCTGTTTCAAAAAAAAGCTAATCTGGAAAAAGCACTTGTAGACTGGGCATGGTGGCTCACACCTATAATCCTAGCACTCTGGGAAGCTGAGGTGGGAGGATCTCTTGAACTCAGGAGTTCAAGACCAGCCTGAGTAAGAACGAGACCCTATCTTTACTAAAAATAGAAAAACTAGCCAGGCTTTATGGCAGTGCCTATAGTCCCAGCTATTTCGGAGCCTGAGGCAGGAGGATCACTTGAGCCTAAGAGTTTGAGGTTGCTATGAGCTATGATGACACCACGGTACTCTACCCAGGGCAACTGGCTCAAAAAAAAAAAAAAAAAAAAAAGAAAGAAAGAAAAGAAAAGAAATGTGTTTAATTAGCTGGGTGTAAGTATCTGTAGTCCTAGCTACTTGGGAGCCTTAGGCAAGAGGATCACTTGAGCCCAGGAGTGGGAGGCTGCAGTGAGCTATGATTGCACCACTGTACTCCAGCCTCTGTGACAGAATGAGATTCTATAGCTAAAAAAACAAAAAAACCAAACCAAACCAACCAACCAACCCTGGCAATAACAATGCCCACCCCTCATGGAGCTACTATAGAATGAGAGAAAACGTAAGAGTACATCCCAGCACAGGAGCAGCTGTGGCTAATCCAGGAATCCACTTTCTCCTCTCCACACTGCCCAAGCTCCCCTCTTCTTCAAGCTCTCATTCCACTTCCTGAAGGAAGCTTTCCCTAATTTTGCCAGGGTACCCTGAACTGTTTTCTCTCCACTCTCACTGCTCTGACCATAGAATTGAGCATTTTCTTGTTCTCTCATTGGTTTACTAGCGTTAACTTTCTCTTTCCAGGCAGACAAAAGTGACAAACTCAGTCCTAACCCTACCCCACAGCATCTCACAGGAGAAGCTCAGAAATCGACTTGCTAAGGCAGCCCAGGACTCTGAGAAAGGGTGAAGACTTGGAGTCAGAACGGTGGGTGGGAAGCCTGCCTCTGTTGTGTGACTGACTCACTTCCCTGAGCCTCAGGTTTCTTCTCTGAACAATGAGGATCAAAAAATGTCTACCTGACGTAGTTGCTATGGAGGACAGATGAGCCAACATGTATGAAACTCGAAAGTGCTATTTAAGGCATTATTACTTTCTGATGCTCAAACCCAAACCGACCAATGTCTCAACTTTCCTAAACCTAAGACTCAAGAGATTGGCTCATCCTACTGAGGTTCTTAGCCCCCAGATAATCCACCAAAACACACTATCTTAACCATCCAATCTAGACAAGAAGCCTAAACAAGCACTCATAGCACCTGCCCCTGCTCAGGGACACAAAGTCTCTCCCATCCTCAGATCTCACCCCTCCTAGACATAGGTTTCTCCTTCCCAGTGTAAAGAACCTTCTCATCCCCCTCCGACTGAGCAGCGCATCATTTCCAGCTTGCAGCCCAACTTCAATGGGAGGTGAATGTGGGGAAGACCAGAGGGTACCGACTGGCTGTATGTATGTGGGGGGAGTCTGGTAGTAGAACTAAGGACTCTGCTAGAATTGTGTGTCCAACACTGTTGCTAAATGTACTATAATTATCTCATTTGTGTGAAAATTCAAGGATCTGCATTCTGCTATTTTCATCAGACTGGATGAACTGCAGGCACTGAGAAAAATTTCAAGAAGTTGGGGTTCATAGTCTTATGTCTAGAAACCAAAGCTAGCCACCCAAGAAATGAAATTCTGGATCACTCTCCTCTGAGTCTGCAGCCCAGACTCCAGCCCAGCCCAGCCCAGCCCCCAGACTCCCATACCCAGTCCTGCTCTCTAGACTTCCCTCTTAGTGCGATGGAGGCACCACAGCCATCAGGTTCTATCGCTGTGATGTTTGTACATGATTTTCCCCTAGGACAATGGCTTTGTCTCTGTGAAAGACCCCCCCCAAACCAAGCACCCTACAAACACCCGAACTGGACGGTTTAAAGGGAGAAAGGGGGGAAAGGAGGGACCAGGCCCAAGAGGGGTCTCCAGGCTCGCTGTGAACAGGAGGGGGCTACGAGGCTCCTGGGGCCCCCACCCCTGGCACGGTGACCCCCCCAGAGCCTAAACTCCTGCCCATAGCCCCAGCATGCTGCCAGCACGGCTGGAGCCTCCCGCAGGCCTCCGCGCCCCGAGGCGGATCTCGGACCGGAAACGCCCCCCTGCCCAGCCGGCCCAGACCGCGCCCCCCTTCCCTGCTGTCCCCTCCCCCCGGGCCTGGCCGCAGGCCCCGGATCCCCGGGCTCGCTTGGTCTCCGCAGCCCGCAGGAGCGGTCCGTTGGGCGGCCGCGGTCCCTGGCCCTCGCCGCGGCCCCTCCAACTCTGGGCGCTGCGGGGCCAGGTCGAACACAAAAGGAAGGGAGACGCTGCCAGCGACGCCCCTGCTAGCACCCCCGACCCCCCGAGCGGGGATCGGGAAAGCATCCGCGCACCCTGAAAGCTCCGGACCCCGAGGAGAGAACCCCCATAGAAAATTCCAGGACGCATCCTGGGGCTGCAAGGGCGGCCGGATCTGCCCGGGGGCAGGTGCCCCCGGCCTCACGATAACTTTGAAACTTTGGGGCAGGGCAAGGGGACAGGGATCCCCAAAAAGGAGGAAATGGGGATTGGTGGTTATTTCTTTATTTCTGCTAAAACCCACTTTCCAGGTGGCCTGGCGCGCGGCTCCGGCCTGGACGAGGTTCTCCGCGCCTCCTCCCGGCCGGACCCCGGGCCCCCCGGGCCCTCGCGCGCCCGCGGTCCAGACGTGGTGTCCCGGCCTCTGCCCCAGCTGGGCTCGGGCCGCGCCAAGCACTCACCTCCGCCGGGCTGCGCTCCCCGCGGGCCTGCGCCGAGCCCGATAAATGGTATGCTATGACTAGAGGTATGATTACGTTATTATTAGTAGTAATAATAAGAGTAAATGCTATTTAATTACGGGCGGCCGCATCCTGCTCCCGGCGCCGCCGCCCCGGCAGCTCCGTCCATGTGGCTCCGGAGCGCTTTACTTTCATTTCCAGCCCCCTCGGCCGCCGCTCGCGGCAGCACCCGCTGGAGGCTCCGTCTCCCTGCAGCCTGCCTCCTCGGGTCCTAGAGAGCGCGGCTCCCCTCGCCTCGGCGCGCCCAGGGTGGGCGGCGCGGGCTGCGCACCTTGGGGGGAGGGCTGGGGAGGAGGGAGCCCCCTTCCCTGTGGAAGGCTCACGCCTGGAATTCACCTTTATTTTCCTTGGAAGTGTCCTTCTTTTAGAGGGCTTTTTGGTTTTTTTTTTGGTGGCTCTCCATTTCTGAACCGAGGCTGGTCAAATCCAGAGCCTCCCCCCCTTCCCCATGCGTGTAAAAACCCCTCAGGTTTCCAGGTGCCTCCCCAAAACTCTTTTCCCACATGAGGACTGGAGGCACAGAGGGGAATCAGCATCTCCCTTGCTGGAGTTTTATGTATAGGATGTTAAAGAAAAATTACTCAATGACGCTTGTTAAAGACAGCAAGACCGACTGGTGGGGGGGATCACTGCAATGGGGTGTTGCAGTATGGGAGAGAGATTGGGTTTAACTTGGAGTTAGGCATAGGCACCTGGGAATTTATAGCAAGGAGCAAAGCTAGGTTTAGTGGATACAAAGTTACAGCGAGGGTGGGGGAGATTCTGACTGAACACACCTAAACAGATTCTCCCTGAAGCCAGGCCAGAGCCATCAGACCTCACCTGGGGAATCTTGGAGGATGAGAAACCTGCTTAAATATTGATGATCAGATATGGAGGATGGGCAATTCTAGATAAACCAATTCTAAAATTGGACAAAGTAGAGATGAACAGGGAAGCCCAAAAGTCTAGGCTCAATTAACCAATTCAGGGTACCCCAAGAAGAATTCAGTCAAGGGAACAATCTTTGTCAGGGATCTTTCCAGAAAGGATTTGAGGCTACTTAGAAGACCTACTAGGTAAAGGGGGGGAGGGGGATTATCTAGACGAACCAGCCCTAAGCACTGCCTCAGAGCTGGTAAAGGTCAGGCTGGGGGTTTGCATCCACAGCTCCTGATTCCAAATACTGTTCATCCCACCTTACTGACACCTGCCCCATTGATTCCTGGAGGAATCTTATTCTCTCAAATTTCATTTTACATGTGTGTATGTATATTTAGTTTATTCCAGGTCACCTGTGAAGGTGCCAGATTTTATATTTACAAATTTTATCTCTTCCACAAACACGAGCAACAGACACAATCCTATAAAGTGGAGATAACAGTGAGGTTTTTTTTTTTTTTTTTTTTTGTAGAGACGGAGTCTCACTTTACCGCACTTGGTAGAGTGTGGTGATGTCACAGGACTCACAGCAACCTCCATCTCTTGGGCTTCCGTGATTCTCCTGCCTCAGCCTCCCCAGCAGCTGGGACTACAGGTGCCCGCCACAACGCCCGGCTATTTTTTCATTGCAGTTCTGCCGGGGCTGGGTCTGAACCCGCCACCCTTGGTATATGGGGCTGGCGCCCTACTCACTGAGCCGCAGGCGCCACCCAACAGTGAGGTTTTAAGTATTTAAATACACTATAATACCGGCCTGTCGGGGTGGCTCACACCTGTAATCCTAGCACTGTGGGAGGCCCAGGCGGATAGATTGCTGGAACTCACAGGTTCAAGACCAAACCAGAGCGGGACCCTCTAAAAATAGCCAGGCATTGTGGTGGATGCCTGTAGTCCCAGCTACTCCGGAGGCTGAGGCAATAAGATCGCTTGAGCCTAAGAGTTTGAGGTTGCTGTGAGCTCTGATGTCATGGCACTCTATCGAGGGTGACAAAGTAAGACTCTGTCTAAATAAATAAATAAATAAAAGTGCTAGGAGGGAGAAGGACCTGGCTTCATGTTTACATATTTAATTTTCACAATAATCAATGAAGATTTGTTTTTCATGTCCATTTTCAAGATGGGAAACTGAAGCTCAGAATTAAGTAACTTGTCCAAGGTGGAAGTTCTGCTACGAGCTATGACAATGTGGCACTCTACCAAGGGTGACAAAGTGAGACTCTGTCTCAAAAGAAAAGTAAAATAAATAAAGCATCCATGTGCCTCCTACACTTTCTATCATCTCTGCATTCCGGGAGACTTGGAAGAGGAAAAAAATGCCCCTGCACTTTCAGAAGTTCTCAAACTCTTCCTGCTGTGGTGCCTCCTCCCTTTTCACTTCTCTGAGATCAACAGAGACAGTCTCTGGCATGAAGAAGATGGACGCTTGTGTCCAGCTATGGAAGCACACTCCACTGGCCCTCAGACATCACTGATGTTCAGTGGGAAATCAACCCCTGGGTCACCTAGGGTTGGTTACATACTGAGCCTGACAATTTAGGGGAGCCTAAGGGTGTGATGCATCTGTCGCTGAGGTGACACTAGGAAGACCAAGGTCCCCAGTCCTGCCACTTGGTGGCTGTGTGAACCTGGGTAATCTTGCAGTATCAATTTCCTCATTTGTTAAATAAGGATAAGAATACTGAGTCAATGGAAACTTTGTTTCAAGGGTTACAATGAAACATCTACAAGGCATGCTGTGAGGGATTAAAAAATATCAGTTCCCACATCTCCTGGGCAATTTACAGTGAAACACTCTTGAGAACTTATCTTAGTAGATGCCATTGTTATTATTGCTCCCATTTTGTGGATTTGGATGCTGAAGCCAGTTGAATTACTGTCATCTTGCCTCAAATGAAATAGCTGGCAAATGGTCTGATGATACTACCATCCCAGGCTGCTGGTGAAATGAGACATTTCCTTAAAAGAGGACTGTCCAAGGCCCTCCCGCATGGTGGCTCACTCTGGATTCGAGACCAGGCTGAGCAAGAGTGAGACCCCATCTCTAAAAAATAGCTGGCTGAGGCAAGAGGATTACTTGAGCCCAAGAATTTGAGGTGCCATGAGCTGTGACGCTATAGCACTATACTGAGGGCGACAAATGAGGGCGACAAAGTGAACTCTGTTTCAAAAAAAAAAAAAAGAAAGAAAGAAAGAAAAAGGACTGTCCAGGTGGGCACAGTGTCATATGCCTGTAATCCTAGCACTTGGGGAGGCTCAGGTGGGCAGATTGATTGAGCTCAAGAGTTTGAGATCAGCCTTAGCAAGTGTGAGGCCCTGTCTCTACTAAAAATAGAAGAACTAACCTGGTGTAGTGGCACACATCTATAGTCCCAGCTACTCGAGAAGCTGAAGCAAGAGGATTGCTTGAGCCCAAGAGTTTGAAGTTGCTATGAACTAGAATACCACTACACTCAGGCTGGGTGTGGTGGCTCACATCTGTAATTCTAGCACTCTGGGAGGCCAAGGAGGGTGGATTGCTTGAGTTCACAAGTTCGAGACCACCCTGTGCAAGAGCAAGACCCCATCTTACTAAAAATAGAAAAACTGAGGCAAGAGGATTGCTTGAGCCCAAGTGTTGGAGGTTGCTGTGAGCTATGACATTACAGCACTTTACAGGGCACTTTATTTTTTTCAAAAAAAAAAAAGTGAGGCGACTTAAAAAAAGACCGTGAGTGTAGAGGCTAAGACAGGCTAGCCATCAGACAACTATAATGTAACCAGCAAAATGCAGGCCCTAAAACATGGTCACATTTGTCCCAATGTGTCAGAAAAATGTTTGAACATACAAAATTTTGAAAGAACTGCACTATGAACACCCACATGCCCTAGATTATTCTACCATTATTAACATTTTCCTGTATTTGCTTTATTACATATTCATCTATTCATCAATCTCCATAACATTTTTTGTTTTAAAAAAGTAATTTTTAACTTTTCTTTTTTATGCTCTTTTGCATTTTGTACTAATTTAAACAGATTACTGTCAGTTTTTATTTTTAAAAAAACAACACGAAACAAATGCATTATTAAAACAGAAGATAGGGCTGGGCGAGGTGGCTCATGCCTGTCATCCAAGCCCTTTGGAAGGCTAAGGTGGGTGGATTGCTTCAGCTCTGTAGTTTGAGGCCAACCTGAGCCAGAGAGACACCTCACCTCTAAAAATAGCTGGGCATTGTGGCAGGTGCCTGTAGTCCCTGCTGCTTGGGAGGCTGAGGCAAGAGAATCACTTGAGCCCAAGAGTTTGAGGTTGCTGTGAGCTGTGATGCCACGACACTCAACCCCAGAGCGACTGAGTGAAACTGCAAAAAAACCTCCCCCCAAAACACAGAAGATAATTTGCTAAAAAATATTTGGTATCAGAAAACCCTCCGTAGACATTAGGGACAGCAGAATTTATGCTCCTCTGTGAACACCATCCTTTCCTACCTCTGGGTTTCTCAGAAGCTGGAACAGTGCCCATTTCAATATAGATGTTTGGTAACTATTTGTGGAGTGAATTAATTATTTTAATTCTGTTTATTTCTCAAGATTAAGAAAAACATGAGGAGCCATTGGCTCGAACCCCCAGGGGGATTCCCTTTGCCTGTCTTTCCCAGAAGATGTAGCTGCCCCTCCCACCAGGGGAGAGGGGCCTGAAGTAGGCTCATTTGCCATGTGATCCCCCCTGCCATGCAGGTGGGCCCACCCACCACTCTCCAGGGCCACAAGCCCAGCACCCAATGGGGTCTGGGGAATCTCCCTCCACATTCCTCACGTGTCTGGCATACTTCAGCCATTTGTTTTTGATCAGACTAAATGGCAAGTCAGCAGCCTTGGTAGTTTTTCAGGAAACCAGGATAAATATTGTTATTTATTCTATCTACAATTGGCAATTAAGTTTGTTTTCAGGCACTAGGATGGAATTTAAAACACTCAGTTAAGTAAACCAAACTAATCAGAGGCAGCCTGTTTTTGTCTTCGAAACATTCTTTTTTTTTTAAAAAAAAAAAAAGCTGTACAGCAGAGTAAGGAAGTTCTGGAACACTCCCTGTCTGTGTTCCCTCATACTCACCTCACCGTGATTTGTTCTGTGTGTGTGTTGAAAGGACCTCAGAGATCTGTCTGCCACTGTCTCCTGTCTAAATCATGGTTTAATTTGGGCAGGTTACTGGTGGACCTCTCAGGACCATAGTTCTTCACCTGTTGAAATGAGTAAAGTGGTGGCCTAGGAGGGCCACCTGTCAAAGGCTGTGATTCCACCTCTTGGGCCAGGCAGCTCCCAGGGCATGCCTTGAAAGAGAGAAAGCTGGAGAGAAAGCTGGGTGGGGGGGGAGAAGATGACAAGTGGGTTACTTGGAAGCAGTGATGGTTCTCATTCCTCTGACTCACTGTGCACCCTTGGGCAAACCCTTTTCTCCATTCTAAACCTGTCTCCCCATTTGTAAAGGGATTTAAGATGGAATCTAGATACGAGAGCACATGTAGTAAGAATAAGATGGAGTCAGCCAGCCTAGGGCCGACATGACACAGCCAATGTGGCCGGTTTAGACCGCATGTCACCTTCACTCCCAGTTTTCCATTCTTAATGTTTTATAAATTTAGCTCCCACCCCAAAGATGCTCATCTTGAGTAGTTTAGGAGAATTGACTTAGGAAATTATCTTGTGAATTGGAAATGTTGTAATGGGTCATGGAATTATGCTGATTATTATTTAAAATAAGAGTTGACAGTGGTCTTTGCTTTGAAGCTTTATGTTTAAAACTGTGGTTTTGGAAGTAGAAGAACAGAGCAGTCGTGGACTATGCTCACTGTTCTCCATCATAGCTGACCGTCTGACAGTTTGGTAGAATTATCCTGTCTCTGCCTAATTGGCTGACAGTGACAGGTGGCGGGACTTTCTTAGTCCAGTAAGAGATATAGAAGTGACAGAATCTCCATTGCTGATGTGCTGTCAGGCTGGGTTTGTGACTTTTAGCTTTGCATGAGCACACACCTCCGAGCAGAGCATCCTCTCCAATTCTCTGAAAGTCCCGGCTCGGTGCCTGTGGCTCAAGCGGCTAAGGCACCAGCCACATACACCTGAGCTGGCAGGTTAAAATCCAGCCCAGGCCTGCCAAACAACAATGACGGCTGCAACCAAAAAAATAGCTGGGCGTTGTGGTGGGCGCCTGTGGTCCCAGCTCCTGGGAGGCTGAAGCAAGAGAATCGCTTAAGCCCAGGAGTTGGAGGTTGCTGTGAGTTTTGATGCCATAGCACCCTACCCAGGGTGACAGCTTGAGGCTCTGTCTCAAAAAAAAAAAAAAAAAAAAAAGTCCCTTCAGGCCCCATTCATACCTCTCCTTAGCCCTTGAAGGCCATTGACTTTCCTCTGAGAATTTCAGTTCTCAAAGTCCCACGATAGTCAACTGGATGAGGAGGGAATGCTTGCACGAGATGATCTACTGCCCTTCTCTTTCCTTTGGGAGGTCTCTGACTGAGGGCCAAGAAAAGTGTCAACAAGGCAGTGCTATGGCTCAGTGAGTAGGGCCCCGGCCCTGTATACCGAGGGTGGCGGGTTCAAACCCGGCCCCAGCCAAATGGCAACACAAAAGTAGCCGGCCATTGTGGCAGGTGCCTGTGGTCCCAGCTACTCGGGAGGCTGAGGCAAGAGAATCACCTCAGCCCAGGAGTTGGAAGTTGCTGTGAGCTGTGATGCCCACAGCCCTCTACTGAGGGGGACAAAGTGAGAACTCTATCTCTAAAAAAAGAAAAATCTAATTAATTAATTAAAAAAACAATTAAGTGTAATAAGTAATCCTGGATCCAATTCTGGGTGGGTGTGATGATTGCTACAAAGGACAACATAGAGACAGTTAACAAAATTTAACTGTATATTAGATGATAATAACTCAGTGTTAAATTTATTGATTTTTCTTATGGTACTGGGTTATGTAAGAGACTGCCCTTGTTCCTGGGAGGAAATGCTGAAGTAATTGGGGGCGAAGGGGCATGATGTCTTCAACTTACTCTGAAGTCGTTAAAAGAAATGTTTGTATATACATATGCAGAAAGAGAGGGTACAAATAGGGCAAATGTTAATAATGAACCTGACACCCTCGGTATATGGGGCCAGCACCCTACTCACTGAGCCATAGGTGCGGCCCTAGATTTATTTACTTAGTTATTTATTTGAGACAGAGTCTCACTTGGTCGCCCTGGGTAGAGTGCCTGGATGTCACAGCTCAAGCAACTTCAAATTCTTGGGCTTAAGTAATTCTCTTGCTTCAGCCTCCCAAGTAGCTGAGACTATAGGTGCCCACCACAACGCCTGGCTATTTTTTGGTTGTAGGTGTCATTGTTGTTTGACAGGCCCGGGCTGGATTCGAACCCAGTGTATGTGGGCTGGATTCGAACCCAGTGTATGTGGCTGGAGCCCTAGCTGCTGAGCTACAGGTGCTGAGCCTAATTAGATTAGATTTGAGATAGAGTCACACTCTGGCACAGAGTAGAGTGCTCTGGTGTCATAGCTCACAGCAACTTCAAGCTCTTACGTTCAAGTGATCATCTTGCCTCAGTTTTTCTATTAGTAGAGACAGGTTCTCGATATTGCTCAAGTTGGTCTGGAACTCCTGAACTCAAGCAATCTACCTGCCTTGACCTCCCAGAGTTCTGGGATTACAGGCTGAGCCACGGAGCCCACCCATTGTCTTTTTGATTTAATTTAATTTAAAATTTTTAAGACAGGGTCTCATTTTATCGTCCTGGGTAGTGCAGGGGCTTAATCATAGCTCACAGCAACCACTAACGCTTGGGATCACGTGATCCTCCTGACACAGCCTCCGAGGCAGCAGGACTACAAGTGCGTGACACTACGCCCAGCTGATTTTTTAAATTTTTTTTGTAGAGATGAGGTGGGGAGGGTTGCTCTTGTTTAGGCTGTTCTCTGAACTCCTAATCTCAAATGATCCTCCCACCTCCGCCTCCCAAACTGCTAGGATTTCGAGGTGTGAGCCACCGCCACTGGCCTGTCTTGTCTTCTATTTCTTTGACATTTCCTCAGCTTTTCTTGGAAGGGCACAAACCAGTTATTTTATACCTAAGCATGTCCCTTAGTTTGGGTTTCTCTGCTGTTTCCTCGGGATTGATTTTATGCATTGTTGACAGACGGTGACGCTGTGTCCTTCAGAAGGCGGCGTGCAATGGATGTCAGTGTGTCCTGTCACTGATGTTAGCTGGACCTCAAAGTTAAGCTGCCTTCCGCAGAGTTTGTCTACGATGGAGTTACTATTTCTCTTTTTTTGATCATCAAGTAATTTGAGGATATGTATGTGGAAGCCTTTCAATTTCACGGGACAGAGAAAGGGAGCCTTTTCCTTTCAGGAAACGGGTGCCTATATCTCGCCGCCCAGTCCCAGCCGCGCCCTGGCTCGCAGCCTCCGGAAGGGCCGGGCCGCGGGCGGGCGCAGTGCACCGGGGGAGTCGTAGTCTCCCTGGCGCGGGCCGCGAGAAAGAGCCAGAAGCGGAAAAGGGAGGGCGAGCCAGGCGGCGGCGGCGCCGCGACGCGGGGCGCCCTGGGACCGGTAGTCCGCGAGCGCGCCCCCCCGCGGCCCGCGCCGGGCACTGGACTACCACACCCGACAGGCCGCGCGCGCGGGCGGTGCCGGCCCGCCCGGGCCTCCGACAAATCAAATGCGAGGAAAGAAACTGCCGGCTTTCAAAATCCTCCTCCTCCGCCATCATCCGCCGCCGTGCGGAGAGCAGGTGGTGGCAGAGACGCGGTGACGAGCAGCCCCGCAGGGCGGGTAGACTGGAGGGCCGGGCGTCGGGGCTGCTGGACCCGGAGGTGGCGACCCCGACCTGACCTGACCCGGACCCTAAATTGCTCCCCGCCCGGCCGTGCAGACGCGCGCGCTCGGGTCGCCCCACGCGGCGGTGCCGCCTGTTTACGGTAGGGTCAGGGTCCTTCTCGCTTCCCCTGTCATCCTGTCCCCTGAGATGGGGGTGGGGCTGCGGAGCTGCTCTGCACCTAGAGCAGGAAGGTGTGCGCCCCTCGGCCTTCTCCGTTGCGCCTCGGAAGGCCGAGCTCAGAGGGGGTGTTGGAGTAAGTGGGGGCGCTGAGCGGCGGTGGCCCCTTCCGCAAGTGGGGAAACTGAGGCCTGGAGAAGGCGTCTGACTCGCCAGGGCCGCCCAGCTCGAAACTGCCAGCAGTGGCGTCTCGCGTTAGCGTCGGTGTCAGCTGGAGGCGGTGCGAGTCCGCTGGGCAGCCCGGATGGGGCTCCCGCGCTGCCCGCTTGTCAATGATCGCTTGCGTTCGCGTGTTGCCGCCGTCCGCCCCCTCCCAATAGGCCCCCCCCCCCGCCGGGGAACCGGGCCCGCGTCGCTGTTCCTGGGATCGGTGTGAGTCAGCGCTGACGCTGTGCACGAGCGTGGATGTGCACCTTAGGGAGCCTCCGACGTTGCTGCGGAGAAGGGAGGGGACGTTTCCATATTAACCGTTTGTCCTTAGACAAATCAACTCCTGTCTCTGTGCTCCGTTTCTTAGTCTTTAAAGTAGCCAGGTGTTGGGGAGTGCATGTGCATCCAGGGCTGGGGCATGGGCCCCCTTCCAGCTGAGAAGTTCTCTGTCCCTAGTCCATCCCCACCGCCACTAATGTAGCCTTAAATCGTGCCATTCCAGCACTGCAAGAGGTAGTGGGATTTCTGGTGAGGTTTTATTCAGTTTCATCCCATCATTGTGTTGAGCACCTTCTTCACATGCCAAGCCCTATGTAGATAGAGTGATTATGTCAAAACGTGTAGGTCAGATCATGCCTGTTTGCTAGAAACTCTCCAATGGTCACTTGGAGTGAAAGCCACAGTTCTTCAAATGGCCTTTGTGAATTGGGCCCCTCTTTAACTCTCTTTTTTCTTCTCCTACCTCAATTTTTCTTCCCTGTCTGGGCTCCAGCCTCGTTTCCCCCACAAGAGCCTTCATTTGCCATTCCCTTTGCAGGAACACTGTTCCCCCAGATGTCTGCAAGGCCAGTCCCTCATACCCTTCAGGTTTTTATTTAATTCTTCCTCTAAGCATTCCACTTTAAATTGCAGCCTCCTCCCAAAAGAAAACTGCTGACCCCTTCTCTATTCTTATCACTAACATACTAAACATCTCGTTTATAAAACAAGCTTCACGAGGGCAGGTTTTCTTTACTGCTGTACTTCTGTCTGGCACATAGAATTACTCAATAAGTGTGTTGTCACATGAACGAGTGGAGGCCTTACTCAATAATAATTCATGCTTATTGATAAACAGATATAGACAAACCAGGGTGATAAGGGATAAAATGAGAAGGGATGGGAAACTGGCTGTTTGAGTCCAGAGGAAGCCTGGGAGGTGTGAGAGGATGAGGGGGACTACCCTGCCACAACTGTGTCCATGGGTGAGGAGATTGGGGGTAGTACATCGTTTGTCCCCCCATACTACTTTTCCTTGGTTTCCCTTTATTCCCTTCCCTTCCCCCAAGGGGAGATGGAGTTATCCATTCTTTCCACCTGCTCAGCCCAGGCTGGAAGCTCTTTTTTTCCACTCAACTTTGTCCCTGGCCTATTGTGATGATGGCTGTTGTGATGCAGATACTTTTGGTCTCCTAGGAACCCTGAGGGCCACCATGGCCTGCTCAGTCTCCTGGCCAGGGTTGAAATCAGAAGTGTAGTGGTCTGACCCCTGTGCCCCACCCCCAGAGTCATGCCAGCGTGGATGGTGGGGCATTCCCTGGGATGGATGACCTGGATCCCATAGCCATCTATGTTCTGTTTGAGGAGTGGGAACCTCAGACAGAGAGTAGCCAAGATGATCAGACAGGTGTGTTCTTGGGGCAGACTCTTGGTAGCCATTGGTTTATGATTTGACTGCCATTCATGGGGCAATCTGGAGAATGGGCAATTCACATGGTTTTGCTGGGTGTTCCGGCTGGGGCAGTTTGGTAGAGGGGGATTTGTAGCGAGGCTATAAACCTTCCCAGGCTAAAACATGATTTTTCTGCTCTTTTACTTTCTCCTCCACCTTTCTAGAATTGTTCTTTCCCTAATG
Organism: Loris lydekkerianus; assembly: GCA_963574355.1. Classification (NCBI taxonomy): domain Eukaryota; kingdom Metazoa; phylum Chordata; class Mammalia; order Primates; family Lorisidae; genus Loris; species Loris lydekkerianus. Next base: position 35,733 of record CAUYPK010019464.1, read on the forward strand.
CTGCTTGCATTTCTCCCAGTGGTTTAGATCTCAGCATCTTCATAGCAGGAGCAGAGGGAGTCAGGCCCCTGACAATAGCTGGTGTCCTACCCTGCCTTCACCACCAGGGCCCCCAGGAGATGCCTCTTTCCTTCTTTCTTTCTTTTTTTTTTTTGAGACACCTGTCACCCTGGCAGCTTGCTGTGTGACTGCTCACAGCAACCTCAAACTCTTGGGCTTAAGCGATCCTCTTGCCTCAGCCTATCAAGTAACTGGGACTACAGGCACCTGCCACAACGTCTGGCAATTTTTTGGTTATAGTTGTCATTGTTGTTTGGTGGGCCTGGGCAGGATTCGAACCTGCCAGCTCTGGTGTATGTGGCTGGTGCCTTAGCTGCTTGAGCTACAGGCGTGGAGCCTAGAGATTCCTCTTTCTTAATAAAGCTTTAGTCTCCTCAGCTTGCAGATCTCCAGGGGAGCCCACCGTTGTGACCAACATGGCCTCTGACGACATTGCCAAGTTGGCAGAGACACTGGCCAAAACCCAGGTGGCTGGGGGACAACTGAGTTTCAAGGGCAAGAGCCTCAAACTCAACACTGCAGAAGATGGTGAGTTCTTGTGGAAGGGAAGGAAGGGAGTGCAGTGAACACTCAATAGTTGTTAGGCTCTTTTAGCTACGTTGTTTCCATTTTATTAGCAGATCTGAGAGGTATCACTGGGCCTATTCTAACAGTGAGGCTGAAAGATCATTCACCCAGGAGCACATGCAGGCTCCCCTGCTGCTCCTTGTGTCTGCAGTGGGCATACCTTTGTGTAGGATGCCTTTATCTCTCAGAAGGAGGGGAGGTAATGAGGAGCCACAGTTAGCAGCAGACTCAGGGTCTAGCCCCTGACTTCTGACTTCAGACCTGGTGTACCCTCCCTTTACCTCCATCATCCCAGGTGAGTCGGGGAATATCTGCTGCTGCCTCCAGTGCTGAGGCCCTTGTGGAGCTGCAGTAAAACAGCAATCTGGGGCGCTCCTGGGAGGTGCTGGTTCATGCAACCAGATGCCCCTGGGAGAGGGACGGATATGCCTGTGTGTGTACAGGCACGAGGACCACCGAGAACTAGGGACCAGAAAGCAGACCCTGTCTTTTCATGCCTGGCCAAGGGTCAGCTGGCACTGAGCAACCCGGAATCCTCCAGCATCTAAGAGTTCAGGTACTTACATCAGTCCTCAGAGTTGTGGCCCAACCAGGGAAACTGGTCTGGACTTGCCTGGTTGTCACTTTGTGTAGGCAGCCTTGCTTCCCTCACCCAAATCAGAGATTGCTGAGTCCGGTGTTGCTGGGAATGTGGTGATAGACAGTCCTAAGGTCTCTGCAGGGCCCGAAGGTATATAAAGGTCCTCAGTGTGCTTTTACCTCTTGATCCTCACATCATTCTGGTGGGTGGGAATGTTATTGTTTTATAAATGAGGAAAAAAGACCTAGGAGACTTAAGTAACTTGCCCAAAGCCACACATCTGGTAAGTAGCAGAGCTGGAATTTTTTTTTTCTTGGAGACGGTGTCTCACTCTGTTGCCCTGGGTAGAGTGCTGTGGCATCAGCCTAGCTCACAGCAACCTCAGACTCCGGAGCTCAAGGGATTGTCCTGCCTCAGCCTCCTGAGTAGCTCGGACTACAGGTGCCTGCCATAACACCTGGCTAGTTTTTCTTTTTTCTTTTTCTTTTTTTTTTGAGACAGAGTCTCACTATGTCACCCTAGGTGGAGTGTTGTGGAATCACAGCTCACGGTAACCTCAAAGTCTTGGGCGTAAGCAATTCTTTTGCCTCAGTCTGCTGAGTAGCCACCACTATAGGCATCTACCACAACACCCAGCAATTTTTCTTGTTGTTGTTATTGTTGTTACTGTTGTTTAGCAGGCCCAGGTCGGGCCAGGCTCAAACCTTCCAGCCTTGGTGCATGTGGCTGGCGCCCTAACCGCTGAGCTACAGGCACTGAACCTAGTTTTTCTATTTTTAATGGAGACAGGGTCTTGTTCTTGCTCAGGCTGGTCTTGAACTCATGAGCTTAGGCAGTCCACCTGCCTAGGCCTCTCAGAGTGTAAGGATTACAGATGTGAGCCACCGTGCCTGGCTCCTTTTTCTTTTTCTGTTCTTTTTTTTTTTTTGGTCTCTGAGACAGTCTCATTTTGTTGCCCTTGATAGAGTGTTGTGATATCATATAGCTCACAGCAACCTCAAATTCCTGGGCTTAAGTGATTCTCTTGCCTCAGCCTCCCCAGTTGCTGGGACTGTAGGTGCCGGGTACAACAGCTATTTTTAGAGACAGGGTCTCGCTTCTTGCTCAGGCTGGTCTTGCACCTGTGAGCTCAAGCCATCCACACGCCTCGGCCTCCCAGAGTGCTAGCATTATAGGCGTGAGCCACCATACTCGGCTCCTCCTTTTTGTTTTTGTTTTAACCTGCATTGGACACTCCTTATCAAATACAGGTGTCCATTGGTAAGAACTTCTGAGTTTATAAAAAAAAAATTTTTTAAGGCCCCGAAGTGAAATATGCATGCTTTGTTTTAGCACTCATTACAGAGGAATTGTAGCTCTGTCCCCTTCTTGACTGTGAGCCGTTCTGTCTCCTGTGTATGCCACGGCTCAGCACGGGGTAAGGTGCACTGTATGTAACTGTTGAGTGGCATGGTGGTTGCTAAGTTCTCTCCTGCCTTAGCTGTTCATGGCTCCAAAAGCTTAAGGTTCTTTTCATCCCTGGCAGCTAAAGATGTGATTAAAGAGATTGAAGACTTTGATGGCTTAGAGGCTCTACGTCTGGAGGGCAACACAGTGGGCGTCGAAGCAGCCAGGGTCATTGCCAAGGCCTTAGAGAAGAAGTCAGAGTTGAAGGTGAGATCTGCAGGGGGTGCAAGCCCAGGCTGGTTTAGACAAGCTTCTCCTGACACCACCACACCCCCAACCTGTGTCCAAACCTTCAAGGTGCCTCTGTGCTGGTGCTGCAAGCATAAGCCACCGTGCCAGCTCCTGATACTTTCTTTAAATCAGCTAACTTTTTAAGTGATTTCAAAGCAAACATTACTTCTATAAATGGAAAACTGCCCTCCCTTACAATAAACGAAGTACAATAGTGTTACTGAGTTCTAATTTGATGCCGTTGCCCCTTTAAGGCTCTGAGTCTTGAGGCCTGCTTTTCCTTTGTTAAAAAGGCAAATGGGCTGGAGGTAGAGAGGTGGGCAAGCCCCTCAGCCTCAGACTGGCCATCTGCTAGAGGTGGTCAGAGTGATTGAAGGACAACTGAAAGAGAATAATGTCCCTGATGCTGAAACCCATGTTGGTTTTGGTTTCTTTAGTTTTTATTTTGTTTTGTTTGCTTGTTTATTTTGAGACAGTCTTACTCTGTCACCCTGGGTAGAATGCTGTGGCTTCAGAGCTCACAGCAACTACAAACTCTTGGGCTCAAGCCATTCCCTTGTCTCAGCCTCCTGAGTAGCTGGGACTAAAGGTGCCCAGTAGTTTTCCTATTTTTAGTAGAGATGGGCTGGTCAGACTGGTCTCTTGAGCTCAGGCAGTCCACCTGCCTCGGCCTCCCAGAGTGCTGGGATTACAGGCGTAAGCTACCATACCTGGCCCAATTTTTATTTTGTTTTAGAGACAGAATCTTGCTCTGTTGCCCAGGATGGAGTGGCATTAATGCTGGGCTCACGTGATCCTCCCGCCTTAGCCTCCTGAATAGCTGGGACTATAGTCTCTGCCACTGCGCCTGTCCAGCTGCATGTCATTTACTTTCTTGTTCTTCTGTCATCCCAAATGGCATCACATGTCCATCCAGAAGATTCGGCAGATGGAGATTTTCCTAACACTACTGTTTGGCCCCTCGTGGCTCTTGGGACTTGAGGACGGGTCTCCAGGTCCCCTAGCAGCTTCAGTCAAAACAGGTCTAGCTTTTTGCTGACAAGGCCCAAATTGAGTCCTGTAGCGTTGAGAGCCCGCCAGAGCAGGTGGTGCTCACAGGGCCTCACTGCAGGCTGCCTCCGAAGGCCCGTCTCCGGCTAACCCCTCTCTCCTTCCTCCTCCTGCAGCGGTGCCACTGGAGTGACATGTTCACGGGGAGGCTGCGCTCCGAGATCCCAGCAGCTCTGGTAAGTGAACAAGCCGCTTGCCCCCTCCAGGCACAGGGACCCCTTTGCAATTCCTATGACCTTTTCTCACACCTCCTTCTTTCTGGATACTCAGGTAACCCTGTGGGTGACTGAGATGCTGCAGTGGAAGCCAGGGAAGCCTGGCATGTGCCCTGGGGTACATCCTGCCAGGGGATGTGGGTGGGAGCACAGAGGTATTAATAACAGGGAGGGAGCCCCAGGGGGATGGAGAGCCAAGGCCAAGGACCCTGGGTTTGGCTGGCTGTGGATTTCACCCCCAGCGTGGCTTGATTGCTCTTGCTTTCCTGGTGCCACATCCCTGCGGCGTGCAGTCCTGCTCCTCCTGACCTCCGTCTGTACAGCCCGTGTGGCCATCCCTATTCTTCTCTGCCCCTTTTCTTTCTCTATATTCTTTTTGCTTTGGTTCTTGTCACAGTGGTTTCCCTCTCTCTCCATGTCCCATTCCCCCCTCCTGGGGCCCAGACTTGCTTGGGTCACGTTCCTACCCTGAGTGCATGTGTGCATGTGCGTGTGTGGAGGGGGCATCACATAGAACAGAACACAGTTTGGGACTCCAGGGAAGGGGTCAGGCTGGCAAGAGGCAGCCTGTCAGTCCCTCCTGGCCCGGGACCTAGCATCTGTGTGATGATTAGTGTGCTTGCTCCCCAATGTCATCACATCCCTCACCTTAGCCGTGCTGGGCTCCATCTCAGGCCTTCATTCTTCTGGCCAGCATGGAGGTCTGGGGTTGTCTGTGCACCAGCCTCACTTGTAAAGAGCTCCATGCAGCAGACCCCTCAGGGTCATCGGCTGTGAGGTCCACACTGGTCCTAAGAGAGGCTCCCTGTCAGGGACTGAGGAAGCCCTTGGAGGACTTGGTGGGGTTAGTGCCAGCCTGGAAGGGCAGGCCAGACCACCTGAGGCTACAGTTTAGAATGTTGGTTAAGTAAAATTCACCTGAGTGGTTGTGAGTAAAACATTCCCAGTTGGAGAAAAGTATAAAGAACACTCCCCTTTGCATACTTCTGTGGGACTTTCACTGTGCAAGTTTAAATTTTGGCGTTTACTGTCCTCGGGCCTTGAGAAGGTATCCTCATCTCCGTATTCTTAGCATGAGAATGAATCATTGGAGGGGGGATAGGAACTTGAGGTCAGCGGATGGTGTGAAATATGAGGAAGGTGGAGGGGTCCACAACAGGTGAGCAGCTCTGGGTGCTGGAACCTGGTCAGGGCCAGGTGGCACAGGGCGTGGTGGAACAGTACGCATTGCCTTGGTGACCGTTCTGTGCCCTGGGTGGGGGGTAGGGTGGGCACAGTATCTCCCCTCCTGTATTCCTATGTCCAGGAACCATCTGCCTAGCCCTGTTTCTGTTCTCAGTCTCTGGCAGAGCTTCCTTTCCTCTGCCCATTTCTCTTGGGAAGGGGGGGAGGTCAGACGGCATAAGTCTCTGCAGCCCTCCTGCCACATCTGATCCATAGCTGTGGGGGTGGCCACCTCCGTCCTCTCACTCACCACCAGAGAGCTCTGCAGGCGTTCGTGGTGCCCCACCTACACATACCCAGGACCCCCAGCTTCTGCACGTTACCCCTCTGACCAGGCTCAGTTTATTCTCCTGTACCTGTCACCGCACCAGCTGGAAGGCCCCTTCCCTGTTGTCTGTGTTGCTACCTCACATGGCCCACAGCCTTCTCAAAGCTTATGTTCTCACGTTGGGCTTTACAGTCAGTTCCTGGCCCAGTGGTTAAGGTTCTTGGCTGAGCTGATGCTTCACTTGCCTTCTAGGCTCAGCCTCTTCTGGAGTCCTTCCCTGCTTGTCCCCAGGCACACAGTCTGCTGTAGCAAGCTTTTGTCTCTCTGCTCATTGTTTTCAGTTCAGCTGCCTGGAATCTTTTTATGTCGACTGGCTGATTCTCATCCAGACTGAACTCAGTTGCCACCTCCTACAGGGAGTCTTCCCAGACCAGCCCAGTGGGCACGTATAAGCCCCACTCCCTAGCTGAGTGTGGAGCCTCTGCAGGATTTCTAGTCTTGGGTATATAATGAGGAAAACGCTACACTGAAATGGTGTGTCTGTGCCAGTTCCCCACTAGTCTGGTGACTTCTGAAGGCAGAGCTGGGCCTGGTACAGAAGCAGCAACTGCCGGTTATCTGTGGGTCTGACATGAGCTCCGTCTGTGCCTAGATCTCTCTAGGGGAGGGACTCATCACAGCTGGAGCCCAGTTGGTGGAGCTGGACCTGAGTGACAATGCGTTCGGGCCTGATGGTGTGCAAGGCTTTGAGGCCCTGCTCAAGAGCTCAGCCTGCTTCACCCTGCATGAGCTCAAGCTCAACAACTGCGGCATGGGCATCGGCGGTGGCAAGGTGAGTGTAGTGGCCCTCTCTGCCCTCCCTGTGAGTCCCCAGCTACATCCACATCATCTGAAGCATGTGTTCTAGCCCGACTATCACCATCTGGGATGGTTGGCCCGTCATTTTCAAAAGAGAAAGGCCTCAAAGGCAGCAGCTGTGGCCAGTGGGAGAAGAGTCCATGAGGGTGGGTTGCTAAGCAACCATCCCACGTCCTTGTGTTGGCTTGGCAACGTGGAGGCGGTGCTGCTGCGTACCTGCTCCAGCCTGCTGGCTCTGCAGAACACAGGGCTCAGGGCATCCTACACCTATTGTCCCCTCGCAGCAGCTGGCAGGGCCAGGGTGAGACCTGGCACACAGGCAGAGGAGGTGGCCCCGAAAGGGAGGGGAGGCACAGTCGGACCTCACCATTATTCCTGGACAGGTTCTTTCCTGGGGTGCTATCCCTGTCCTGCTAGTAAGTCAGGCTGGTCAGTGAAGGAGGGAGCTTCTTTGTTTTTCAGAACCTGGCACTGAGGGACACTTGCCCTGGTCTGTCTCATCCTAAGTCGGTCCTGACTCTTGAGCCCCAGGGCTGAGAAACACTGGACTGCACCCTGCCCTCTATACAATCTCACCAAGGGGAGGAGGGGAGTAGCAAGTGGGGCATCTTTCTGGAGATGTGTCATATGCATGGCCTTAATTACTCCACTACTTTAATTTCATTTCCCCACCTCACTGAAAGGTAGGTGGTGCCTTCCTCCCCTTCCACGTGAGTGAACTTGGGCTTAGATGGAGTTGGGTGGATCACAGAGCTAGCATGGGACAGGATGGTTCTGAGCCAGAGGGTGCGAGCAGGGACGCTCAAATTGGGCAGTAAGCTGTCCCTGTGTTCAGATGCATAAAAATGTTAGCATTAGTGCAGAAACTAGGCACAGCAGCCTAGAGTAGAAGGGAGGTGCTGTGAGAGCCGGAGATGCCTCCCATGGCCTCGCCTCTGCCATCTAGTGGTGCCAGGAAACCAGCTTAGTGAGCTGCCCCAGCCAGCCAGTGCTGGGCTGGCCTGTGCCATACTTGCAGTGAGATGACCTGGGGAGTCTTTTTTTTAAGAGTTTGGAAGCCCACAGCCACGGTGCCTCCCTGGCAGACCTGCTCACCCAGAGTTTGCCTTTTCAGGCCCTGCTGCCTCTTCACCCCTGATGGGGTTGGATCTAAGGGTTCCTTACTGACCCACACCTCTTAAAGAGACCCCAGGTACCAGGGTCTGGGTATGCGACCAAGGCCTGGAGGTCCTCTGGAACATGTTCCTTCCAGGCAGTGTGTATTAAGTGTGGTCTACGTGCCATGCACCATGGGAATAGAAGAAGCGAGGGGATCCAGAGGGAATGGAATGTGGCCCTGTGCTTGGGAACTCTCCAGACCTGGAATCTCCTCCCACATTGGACTCCTACCACAGTCAAGGCCCTCACTGCGGGGGCTTCAGAGAGGAGCTGGGAGAGTGGGAGAGAACTAGCACAGTTGGTTGCCCCTCTGAGAAAATTCCTCAGAGGCTGGTTTACGGCAGAACATTGAAGCCTTTACCTTGAGCACATGTGTGATCCACTGTTGCCACCACTGTGGAGTTGGGTGGGTCTTACCCTGATCTGAGTCCTCCTTGAGGCCAGCTGTGAATACTCTTAGGCCCTTATGCCATGAGTCAGATCAACTCACCTGCCATTCACATTTCTGCTGAGCATCTGCCATGTGACTTGGGCTGATATACTCTGAACATCCTTGTTTGTGAAGTAAGGCTGACACCCGTTAGTCTGGTTTTGATGCTGGCACCCAGTGGGTGCTCTTTAAATGCTACATGCACTAGCTTGTAAGTCCTTTATGTCATGTTTACTGTGGGCTGATTCCCACCAACCACTCAGCATTTTTAAATGCCTATTTGGGGTAACCAGGGTACGAGTTACCTCTTGCCACCAAACCAAGGCCAGGCCAATCGGGGTTTAGGTTTTTACACCCAGTAGGTGAGCCCTCTGTGCCCAGGCAGCAGTGTGTAGCGGATGGGTGCCCTGGGGCCGCAGTCTCAGTGTCCACTTCCCTTGGATGTTGTGGAGTGCGGAGGAGAAGCTGGAAGATGTGGTTTCTTTTTCTTTTTTTTTTTGAGACAGAGTCTCACTGTATCACCCATAGTAGAGTGCTGTGACATCACAGCTCACAGCAACCTCAAACTCTTGGGCTTAAGTGAGTCTCTTCCCTCAGCTTCCCAAGTAGCTGTGACCACAGGCGCCCGCCACAATGCCTGGCTATTTTTTGTTGTTGTTGTTGCAGTTGTCGTTGTTTAGCTGGCCCAGGCCAGGTTGAACCTGCCAGCCTCAGTGCATGTGGCCGGCACTGTAACCACTGTGCTACAGGTGCCGAGCCAGCCTAGCAGGGAGCTTTTGACAGTGCAGTGAGCTGAGCAGGGAACTTTCCACTTTACCTGGCTTCATGTCCAGTCAATATTGGAGTCTCCCTGCTCTTGGTCTTCCCCACAGGCAGTGTGACACACAGAGAAAGTGCTAGTTGTAAAAGCCCTTTGTAAGGTATTGGGCACATGTAAGGTGTGACCCTAGTGCTGTTAGCAGTTCTGTAGCCCCACATCCTGCACCGGGGAGTGGCATGGGCTGTTGATCAGTTCAGAGACAGTGGCCGCCCTGCCCATGGCCTGGAACCCTCATCCTTTCCCCATAGATCCTGGCTGCAGCTCTGATCGAGTGTTACCGGAAATCCAGTGCCCAAGGCAAGCCACTGACCCTGAAGGTCTTTGTGGCTGGCAGAAATCGGCTGGAGAATGATGGAGCCACTGCCTTGGCAGAAGCTTTTGGGGTAAGTGGTTTCTGTCCATCCTGCCCCACCAGGCCCTGAGGCACACTTGGCTTAAGACAGCAACAGCAGTCCTTAGCCAAGTGCTCTGGGGAGAGTTGCATCCCCCCTGAGCCTGTTGGTTCATTCAAAGTAGGCCCGAGTTCCCATCATGCAGCTGCCTTGAGGCTTTGGCAGGGCAGGTTGCTCTGATCAGATGGGGCTGTGTGCCCAGTGCAGAGGGGGTGGGGGGAGAGGGTGGGAGTGCTCAGGGCAGCTAGGCACAGCCCCTGGTGTGGGCATGGAGAAGGAACATTCCACACCTCCAGAGACGGAGACAGGATGGAGCATCTTCCGGGCCCAAACAAGGTGCTCTCAGATGACCTCATCTCCTGCCCCCATGTCATTCCTCCATCCCTCTGGGACACTGCTGAGTCCCTGAAGATGAGTGCCAGGAGAAGGCCACACTTTTCCCTCATGGGACTGGGAACTTTGGGTTCTAGCGTCCTCTTAATTTAAGTGTTTTCTTCAGCAATAAGCATTGATGCAGCCCTGACTGCTCAACCCAGCGCTGCGCCCTGCATTCCTGTGTGTGGAGCAGCTGTAAAACTGCCCTTGCAGGCACTTCTTTCACTGCAGTGGGGACGGGATATAGCAGATGTCTGCCTTGTGCCTCACTGGCCCCTGCCTGTAGGGCAGCTCCTGCTGTCTGGGAGATAGAGGGGGCCAGTTGCTCTCCTTGGATCCCCTCTTTCTTGACCTGCTGGCCCCAGTACACTGGTCACGTTCCAGTTGCACCAAACTTTTGTGAGGTTTCCTCTGGGTGCTTCAAATGGGGTTCTTAACCTGGGGTTTATGGGATTCCTCAGTCTGTGCATAAAATTTGGGGGTCTGTGAACATGGATGGGGAAAATTGTGTATTATTATCCCTGAGGTAGCTAAAATACATGGTGTGACCTTCGATTGTGAGTGTAGGCAGTGAACCTCAGCAGCATTAGAAATCCCTGCCCTCTGTGATTTATAGCAAGTTATAGTTGTTGCAGATTACAGATACAAAGACATGTTTATTCCTTCCTAGATCAAACTTACATTAACAGTAGACCTGCCCCTGGCTATTGTTATTCAGTGAATTAATAAGTCATATATCACTACAGTACGCCTTCAGGATTTTTGTAAATGTTTCAACAATTGTTTCATTGAATTGATTTCATTTTTTAAAATTTTTACATATACATGTGTTAATTAGGTTTCTATTTTTTTGCCTTCACAGAATTAAAAAGACTTAAAATTTAATAACAACAATGTTTAAGATAAGGATTAGAAACAAAAACCTTGTAAAGAATGAAGGAACATAAATACATTCAGAAAAGGAATCAGACAATTACTTCATCAAAATATTGAGCAATAATAATAATAATAATGCAAAGAAAGTAACATTCACATTGTCAGATAAGAGTATGTCTATTATAGAATGCTTTGACTCTAAGATTCAGTGTGGAGTTATTGGTTACCGTTTATACTCGAGTATAAGCCAAGTTTTTTTTCCGGCACAAAATTTGTGCCAAAAACCCGAACTCGGCACAAATTTTGTGCCGGAAAAAACTCAGCTTATACTCGAGTATATACGGTAACTTATTATTATTTTTTTTTAAGTATCACAAAATGGACAACTAATATTTATAAATAAAAGTAAAAGATAATTAAAAAAAAACAGATCATGTGGGGTGGTGCCTGTGGCTCAGTGAGTAGGGTGCCCGCCCCATATACCGAGGGTGGCAGGTTCAAACCCAGCCCCGGCCGAACTGCAACCAAAAAATAGCCGGGCGTTGTGGTGGGCGCCTGTAGTCCCAGCTGCTCGGGAGGCTGAGGCAGGAGAATCGCAGAAGCCCAAGAGTTGGAGGTTGCTGTGAGTCCTGTGACGTCACGGCACTCCACTGAGGGCAGTAAAGTGAGACTCTGTCTCTACAAAAAACAAACAAACAAACAAAAAACAGATAATGCTAAATCTTATAGACAATAGAAAAAGAAGAAATACATCAAAATCATTCTACTTGATCTGGCTACACCTGATATTAAAGTTGCAGAAAATATATTATTATAAAGGAGAAATTACAAACATATATCACTTATAAATGAGGATACAATATCCTAAATAACATATTAACATGTTGAGTTAAAAATTAATATTTAAATAGTATACTTTGGTCAAAATTAAAACCAATTTATGTGAAAATTAGTTACTATTTTCTTTTCTTTTCTTGTTTTTTTTTTTCCGTCTTTTCCTGTCCCTCAGCCCTTCCCTCCTCCTCTGTGTGCTCTCTCCTTCCCCCATGTCCCATCATGTCATTAATTGTCATTAATTGTCTTCAAATCAAAATTGAGTACATAGGATTCATACTTCTCCACTCCTGTGATGCTTCACTAAGAATGTGTTCCATTTCCTTTGTAATTCTATATAATTTATTTTAAAATTTAAAACATTTTTCTGAGGGGTGGGCCTAGGGACTTTACCAGACTCTCAGGGCTCATTGCACAGAAAATGTTAAAAAGCTGACCCGTAGGGCGGCCCCTGTAGCTCAGTAGATAGGGCCTTCACCACATACACCGAGGCTGGCGAATTCAAACCCAGCCCGGGCCAGCTAAAACAACAATTACAACTGCAACAACAACAACAACAACAACAACAACAAAACTGACCCATAACCTGCCTGGATCGTCCTTCTTGTGTTATCTGTAACCTCTCCCATCCCCAACACTGTGCAGAGCACCCGGGGAGAGCAGAAGGCGCCTAGGCCAGGCTTGTCACCCAGGTAGCAGTGGAGCCTGGGATCGTCCTCTTTGAGAGCTCAGGCTGGTGCCGACAAGAACACGCTTCCATACTCCAAGATGAGGGTCTGTGATGAGGAGGGACTGGGTGCTATGAGGTTGTACAGAGGACCTCCTGCAACCACGCCTGAGAACGTGCTGGGAGGTGCATGCCTGAGGCACCCGCAGGCAAGCCCTTCCCCGTGCTGATGGCAGCCATTCCCCGTGTCCACTGTGTGGCATTGCTGTCCTGCCTGCTGGATGTCAACTGGCACTTGAGGCCATGTCTGTTCTTTCTCCTTCCTGCCCATGCAGATCATCGGGACTCTGGAGGAGGTCCACATGCCACAGAATGGGATCAATCACCCTGGTGTCACTGCCCTGGCCCAGGCTTTTGCCATCAACCCCTTGCTGCGAGTTATCAACCTGAATGACAACACCTTCACTGAGAAGGGTGCGGTGGCCATGGCGGAGGTGAGGGGAGTGTGGTGGGGCCACACCAGGACACCCATAGGCAGAGTCTGGGTGCTCTGCCCACCTGGGTATGTGCCCCAGGGGTCCAGCTCATTTGAACATGTCCTGACCAGGGTCCCATGTCATGAGGTAATGTGTGCCCTTCTTAAGTGACAGAGTGTTCATGCTGCCTTAATCCTGAGATGCCTCCATGTTACCCCTAGTGCTTGGTGCTGGTTTTCATCTCAGGCTGCATGGGAGAAGGCTGCTCCTCCGTCTGTTTTCCTCATGGATTTGCTCAGCAGCAGTGTTTTGTTTATCTACTTTTTCTAGATACGGAGTCTCACTATGTTGTCTAGATTGGTCTTGAACTCTTGGGCTCAAGCAGTCCTTTTGCCTCAGCCTCCCTAGTAGCTGGACTAAGGTGGGAACCACTGCCTGGCCCAGGAGCTGTGTTTTGAGGCCCAGTGTCCAGTTGGTAGCAGGTGCAGACCCACTGGGTTGCCAAAGACCCTGCCTAGCACATTGGGAGGCTGAGGCAGGAGGATCACTTGAACCCAAGAGTTTGAGGTTGCTGTGAGCTATGATGATGCCACAGCATTCTACCTAGGGTGACAGAGTAAGGCTCTGTCTCAAAGTATACAAACAAAAACACTCTGCCTCTGAGGAAACCCTAATTCAAGAAGGGAAGGAAGCCACTTATCAGTGACGGGGCACTGAACACAGTGGCTGCTGTGCTGCCTGTGTTCTGGGGAAACGTGGCCCGACGGAAGGCTGGTCTTGCCGCTGTAGGTGTTAGCAGAGGTGGGTATGGGTTCTTAGAAGGGGTCACATTTTGGCTAAGTTGTACAGACAAGTGGATTTTGTGTACAAAGAGGGTTGGGGTGTTTTGGGTGAAGTGGTTAATGGCAGGTAGGGGACTCAGAGACTCGGGATAGGAGCTTTGCTTGGTTGGTCCTGGTTCAACAGGACCAGGGTTCAGGGTGTGTTCGGTGGTTGAAGGAGAGGAAGAGGGATGCGAGGCTAACTCCTTGAGACATGCTCTCACGAGTAATTGGGAGCCTAGGGGTGTGAAGCAGCATGTGCTGGGACTAGATTTGCACTTTAGGAAGTGTTCTGGCTGCAGTGTGAGGATTCAGATCAGTTGGAGGGAGTTTAGCTGGGGGTCTAGAGGCCAACTCAGAGGTGACAGGATAGCTGAGCAGGGGAGAGGGCTACAGAAGAGGACTGTGTGGAGGGACTGGTGTGGATGTGATGCTGCCAGGGCCCCTGGGACCTGCTGGGGTGAGGCCTGCGCCCTCACTCTGGACCCTTGCTTCCTCTTTGCAGACCCTGAAGACCTTGAGGCAGGTGGAGGTGATCAATTTCGGGGACTGCCTGGTGCGCTCCAAGGGTGCCGTTGCCATTGCAGATGCCATCCGTGGGGGCCTACCCAAGCTGAAGGTACCAGCCTGGCTGCCTGACTCCCTCCTTCTGGGGTCTAGGCTTTTCCTTCTGTGGTTACTGCTCATGGGTGGTGGGGTGTGGGGGAGGCCGGAGTCTACACCCCAGCTCTACCACTTTGCACCTGAGATTTCCTTGCCATCCACGGTTTCTTTGTAAAATGGAAGGCTGTGGTGAATGTTATTAAGGTGTAGTTTAAGTGAATAGGAAGAGAGGTGTTCATTATTAAAGGGGATGTACTCAGCCCATCGTCGGCTGCGTGCTATTGTATTTATTGTTGGAGTTACTCATCTGGAGGACAGAGCTTGCCTTATCCTCACTTGGGAAGCCCTTGCTTGAGAGTAGGTTGGATCTGCTCTCCTGGCCCAGGTGTCTGCCCACCTCCCCCCTTCTTCTTGCTTTTAGGAGCTGAACCTGTCATTCTGTGAGATCAAGAGGGATGCTGCACTGGCAGTTGCTGAGGCCATGGCAGACAAGACCGAGCTGGAGAAGCTGGACCTCAATGGTAGGCAGGGCGGTATGGCCCCAGCACAGATCTGCTGGACTGGCCCTGCCACCCTGTCCTGAATGCTTGCCCTCCCCTCGAGCAGGCAACACCCTTGGAGAAGAAGGCTGTGAGCAGCTTCAGGAGGTGTTGGATGGCTTCAACATGGCCAAGGTGCTGGCATCCCTCAGGTAGGGAACTCCAGGTGGCAGGGCCCAAGGAGGAAGGGCAGGCCATCCTTCATCTGTTTCTACATTGGTTTATTCAAGAACGTTGCTTGAGCTCCTGTAGTGTTCCAGGACTGTCCTAGACATTAGGACTATAAGGATAAGACAGTCTGGCCCATGGGAATAAGGCATATTAATTAAGTTGTTATTTGTTCAACAAGGGGCACACAGGAGACTGCACTGTGGCCGCCCTCTAGAGCAGGTAAGTCGGGGAGGCCGCTGGAGGGGAGATGCTAGATCTGATCCTGGGGTGGTGAGGGCTGCAAGTACAGGGGACAATGAGCACAGGGAGGGTGGGGGTCAGGCGCAGGCGCCTAGAAGAGGATGTTCTTAAGACTGTTCTTAAGAATCTGACTGTTGGCCGGTATCCATAGCTTAGTGGGTAGGGTACCGGCCACATACACCCAGGCTGGCTGGTTTGAACCCAGCCCCGGCTAGCTGGAAAAAATGATATCTGCAACAAAAAAATAGCCAGGTGTTGTGGTAGACGCCTGTAGTCCCAGCTACTCTGGAGGCTGAGGCAAGAGAATTGCTTGAGCCCAAGAGTTTGAGGTTGCTGTGAGCTGTGATGTCCTGGTACTCTGCAGAGGGGAACAAAGTGAGACTCAGTCTCAAAAAAAAAAAAAAAAAGGGTGGCGCTTGTGGCTCAGTGAGTAGGGCACTGGCCCCATATACCGAGGTTGGCGGGTTCAAACCTGGCCCCTGCCAAACTGCAGCAAAAAAATAGCCAGGCATTGTGGCAGATGCCTGCAGTCCCAGCTACTTGGGAGGCTGAAGCAAGACAATCACCTGAACCCAAGAGCTGGAGGTTGCTGTGAGCTGTGATGCCACGCACTGTACTGTGGGTGATAAAGTGAGATCCTGTCTCTAAAAAAAAAAAAAAGAATCTGATGTTGGTTGGACACCATGGCTCAGCCTATAATCCTAGCAGTCTTGGAGGCTGAGGCGGGAGGATTGCTTAAGCTCAGGAGTTTGAGACCAGCCTGAGTAAGAAAGAGATCCTGTGTCTACTAAAAATAGAAAAACTAGCTGAGTGTTGTGGTGGGTGCCTGTAGTCCCAGCTACTCAAGAGGCTGAGGCAGTAGAAGTGCTTAAGCCGAAGAGTTTGAGGTTGTTGTAAGCTATAATGCCACGGCACTGTAGCCTGGGTGACAGTGAGACTCTGTCTCAAAGATAAAGAGTCTGATTCCTAGAAAGGAAGAGATAGTTGCAGAGAATATGGATTGCAAAGTTTGCAAAGCCTGTTGGAGGTAGGGGAGCTATCATCACCTTCTGGATCAGTTGGTTTGGGCCTCCAGCACCTGGCTGCCTCTGTCCTTCTGATCACCAAGTCTTCGTTCCTGTCAGATGCCTGGTCACACCTCCTAATGCCCAGCCCTGGCCTGCTGCTAGGAACTGAGGGCTCAAAGGGCCATGGACCAAGGAAATGGGGACTCCCCTACTCCACCTGCTGCCATACCTGTAGCTCCCTGTGGTCAGCAGGTTATGGTGGCCCTGCCTTGGCATCTCAACCTGGGCAGCACTCCTGAGAGTCCAGGCCCCAGCTGTGACAAAGCTTTCTTCCTTTTCTCTGCCTCCTCTGGGATTGAGGCAGCCTTTGGGACAGGACAAGATTTGATTTTTCTGTGTCCACATCATGGGCTTCTCTGGGTGACGACGAGTGGGGGATGTGTTCCCTGGGAGCAGGGGCTACTCTGAGTCTCCCCCCACCCTGGCTGGGGTCACCAGGCTTACAAAGTCAGACCTCTGGCCAGTGGCTGCAGGTGGGGAAGGTCTGCTTTAGCCAGCTTCCCTCTGCAGTGATGATGAGGACGAGGATGAAGAGGAAGCAGATGAGGAAGAGGAAGGAGATGAAGAAGAGGAGGAGGAGGAGGAAGGAGAAGATGAGGAGGAAGAGGAGGAAGAACCACAGCAGAGAGGGCAGGGAGAGGAGTCAACCACACCCTCAAGGAAGATTCTGGACCCTAACAGCGGGGTGAGTGCCTGGCCATCTGCCAGCATCAGAGCCCTGGTCCCCTGATTGATCTGGAGGCATCTTCATGGAGAGCTGGTCCACCTGGGTACAGTAGCTGCAGATGGTTTTTGATTGTAGGTTATTAAGTAAAAAGCAAATCACCCCAAGGCAGTGATGCTCACCCAGTGTAGGTGTGTGTGTGTTCGGTTGTAAATTGTGAGATGGTTGTAACATACAGAGTGCTGCCACCCTGTGTGTGCATGTATCTTAAAACATATGTAAATATTTCTAAAATAATTGAGTAAAAAAAAGCCAAAATTGAAAGTCGGAATGTTTTACCTACCCACAAGGGGATTATCTTGCTGACCCTTGGAGACAGCCCCCCATTCCTGAGACTGTGGCTAGGACTTTGGTGTTCTTTGCCTGGCCAGGGGCTGGTGACGTCAGGCTGCCACGCCTCCCATTCATTCCCTCTCAGGTTCCTAAATATAGGTCCAGGAGAACTTGGCTTTGGAAGAGGGTCCCCACACTCTTCTCCGGTTTATGGAGCAGTTAAACAAATTGATCAATGTTTCTGCACCTCAGAGCCTCGCAAGTAGCACTCACCTCGGTGTGGTGGGTGCATCTTAGGCACACGTGTCTCTTGGGTCATTCCTGGGGCACTGGGCCGCCACGTGTCATGGCCAAGATCTACCTGGCCATAGCAAGTCCGCCACCCCAGAATCTCGTGGACCGGGAGCAGCATATGAGGGTGACCCAAAGAGGTGGAGAACTGAGGCTGAGTGGGAGAGAGAATTCTAGACTCTGATCCTGGGCTAGACATGTTGGGTGTGGGATAGACATAGCCAGGTCAAGGGTTCTGGGATCTGGAATTGTACAAAGCTCCTGTGCTACCCTTCTCAGGAGCCAGCTCCTGTGCTGACCTCCCCACCTCCTGCAGACGTCTCTACATTCCTGGCCTTCCCCTCCCCAGAGAAGCTGCTACGCCTTGGGCCCAAGAGCTCCACATTGATAGCCCAGCAGGTAAGAGCAGCACTTCCTGGCTCCCAACCTAGATCACTAGAGAAGAGGGTGACCTGAACTCAGAGGATTGGGAGGTGACACTGGCAGCTGGAGTCAGGGTGGCTCAGCCTGCCTCTATGTTATTTTTTAACATAAACCCACAAATGAGGGTTGCCAATGTCTGGGGGTCGTAGATGTCAGTGCCCCAGTGGGAGCATGCGTGGCCTCCGGGCAGCCTGGCCACTTCCCGTGAGGACAGGGTCAGAGAATTCTCTCAAGACTCTAGCCTGTGCATTCCCACTGCTTGCTTTTCTCTGTATGTTCTGTCCACCTAGCTGCTTCTAGAACAACTCTGCTGACCAGAGCCCTTGTAAAGGTCACCCGCTTATTACTGGAAGGCTGCCCTCTCCCCAGCCTCACTTGTTTGGTTCTTTCATACAGAGATGATTATCAAGTGCCTGCTTTCTGCCAGCACCCTGTACTTGGCAACCTAAAATGTAGACCCCATTACTCTTATTTTATAGATGACAAAATGGAGGCTCAGGTGACTCTCAAGATTCAGCTTGGGATTTGGGCTGATTTTCTTATGTCATTATAGTTCACAGCGACCTCAAACTCCTAGGTTCAAGGAATCCTCTGCCTCAGCTTCCTGAGTAGCTGGGACTAGAGACACCCACCACCATGCCCAATTTGTTTTATTATTTTTTTGTAGAGATGGGGGTCTCACTATACTTCCCAGGATGGTCTTGAACTCCTGGCCTCTGCAGGTGCAGTGACTCACACCTATAATCCCAGCACTCAGGGAGGCCAAGGGGGGTGGATTGCCTGAACTCACAGGTTTGAGACCAACCTGAGCCAGAGCAAGACTGTCTCTAAAAATAGCTGAACGTTGTAGTAGGTGCCTGTAGTCCCAGCTACTTGGGAGGCTGAGGCAAGAAAATTGCTTGAGCCCAAGAGTTTGAGGTTGCTGTGACCTGTGATGCCACGGCACTCTACTGAGGGCAACAAAGTCAGACTCTGTCTCAAAAAAGAACTCCTGGCCTCAAGTTATCCTCCTTACCTGTATTTTAACTTGATAAATAAGATTATATGAGCCTTTTTGTGTCCTCCTATTTCCATTTAACACTGTTCATCATTTCCCTGAGTCAGTAAAACTCTTCTCATGCCCTTTGTTCCAATGAGTGGATATGGCACTTAAGAGCAAGCCACAGTTTCTGGACGTTGACTTTTTTCCCCACTTTTCCCTGTCATCCGTGAAGTTGAGGTATTCCTTGTGTATGAATACTGTGTGTGTTCTGGATTTTCCTTCACATTATGGGATGTGCACCACGGTATCCCAGGGAAGATTTTCAGTACTCCTTTATCCTGGCATGTTCCCAGTCCCAACCCAGACTCTTAGAGGACAGCATGGGGTGAGGTGGGGCCCGTCCTCGCATGTCATGGGCCCAAGGCCTCTTCTGTCTCACTGTGTGCCAAAACCCTGGGGCTCTGGCCTCTGGTAACCCACATTTGTCTCATATCCTCAGACTGACACATCTGACCCAGAAAAGGTGGTCTCTGCCTTCCTAAAGGTGTCATCTGTGTTCAAGGATGAAGCCGCAGTGAGGACGGCAGTGCAGGATGCAGTTGGTAACGTAGGCTAGTTGGGGCTCACGACCCCTAGACACTCGCAGGCACTCATGTGGGGGGCTGCTCTTTGGGCACTCCGACCTGTCTTGTCTGGTGCCTGCTGCAGCTGTGCTCTCCTCCCTCTAACTGCAGCCGGGAAACAGCCTGTGTGGCCAGAACTCAGGTGCACACACCTGCTCTGTGTAGGAAGAAAGGCCAGTTTGTCACCCACAAAGCCCAGTGGTTGCAGTCCTGTTGGGAGGAGGGGAGTGACACCTGAGCCTTTGTCTTCACCTTAGAGCCTCTGCACTTAAGGCCTATTCCACTTGAAAGATCCCTGCCCAGAGGACGCTGCTGTCCCCAAATCATCCATGGAACTTCCTGGGACTGCCTCCTTTAGTCCTGTCACGACCCTCTCCCCACCCTTTCCTTCATCTCTCCATTCCAGCATCTATTACCTTCCACTGCTCACCATTTGCTCACCTGAGCTGGATTTGGCCAGAGGAGAGGAGGGTACTGTAGAAAAGGGGCATAGCTCAGGAGAAAGGAGAGGAGACTGGAAATACAAGTGGTGCTTTCTCCTGGACTGGTGCTCTATGGGTGGCATCAAAGTAGGAAGTGGGGGACAGTTAAATGGGAAGCAAGACTGGGAATGGGGCTCTCCCTTGAAAGCCCACCTGTGGCCACCTGCAGGAATGGGTTGCCTGAGTTCCTTTTCTCAGAACAGCCTAGCACAGTCTGTTCAGGTCCCCTCAACTTCCTAAGCTACCTGAAAGCTCCCCAGTGCTGGTCTGCCTTACCATGTCTCAGTCTGCTGTGCGAGGTGGACATAGTGGGTGTCATCCCTACGCCCATTTTATATGTTAGGCCTGGATGGAGAAGGGCCAGAGTGTCAGAGCCAGTAAATGGACTGAGTCCATCCCCTGGTGCCCTCCCATGTTCACCCTGTGGTCAGGGCAGGATGGCAGGAGGGAGGGAGGCTCTGAAGGCCCCATGGCCCAGGCTTGCATCCTGCCCCACTGCCGTCTCTGCCCTGCAGATGCCCTGATGAAGAAGGCCTTCAGCTCACCCTCCTTCAACTCCAATGCCTTCCTTACCAGGCTCCTCGTGCACATGGGTCTGCTCAAGGTGAGACCAGAGGGGTAGCAGGCCCAGGAGGGCTGCAGGCGGGAGTGTACCAGACGTTGCTTCAGGCATATGGCCAACACCTCCCCTACTCAGGTCTCAATCCCATCACTCCCCTGTGTCCCTGAGGCCTGAGTCTGCCTCAGCTGTCTTGATCTTCATGATAGGATCTCAGCTGGACCTTAGTCATGGGGCACCGTCCGCAGAGTCTAGATAGTGGAGCTCTAGAGCCCCCAGGTGACCTGGAAGCTCACCCGCCTTTTGCTGTGTTTCCCTAACAGAGTGAAGACAAGATCAAGGCCATCGCCAACCTGTATGGCCCCTTGATGGTGCTGAACCATATGGTGCAGCAGGACTACTTTCCCAAGGCCCTTGCACCCCTGCTGCTGGCGTTCATGACCAAGTGAGTGTGGCTTTGTCGTTTCACCCAGGCGGTCCTCTCAGGCCTCCAGTTGGCTGAGGCTTCCCTGGCCAGGTCAGGGAGTCCTGGCCCAGCCAAGCCTGCCTCCACTCAGGCTTGTGGCAACCCTCGCGGTTCCTGGGCTCCTAGCATCCCAGTTTGTGTCTTACCACCCTTGTAAGTCTCCTTCCCTTTGCTCCACTGAGAATGGTGGGGCTTAGGGACAAAGCCTTTTCCTGTGGAGAGAGAAGACATGAAATGGCCTCCACTTTCCAGATGAGGAAGCTGGCACGCAGGTGGGTTAAGCATTAGCCCAGGTCACACACTACCAAAGGGCCAGGCCAGTGTCCAAACCCAAGTCTGCTAGTGAAGGTTCTGTGCCTGGCAGTGTTTCTGGGAGCAATTCTGTGTTCATGCCCATAGCAGCCCAGGTTAAAAGGGCCTGGTCATGACTTGGCACCTGTGGCTCAAGTGGCTAAGGCACCAACCACATACACCTGAGCTGGTGGGTTCGAATCCAGCCCGGGCCCGCCAAACAACAATGATGGCTGCAACCAAAAATTAGCCGGGCATTGTGGTGGATGCCTGTAACCCCAGCTACTTGGGAGGCTGAGGCAAGTGTATCGCTGGAGCCCAAGAGTTTGAGGTTGCTGTGAGCTGTGATGTCACGGTACTCTACCCAGGGTGATAGCTTGAGGCTCTGTCTCAAAAAAAAGGGGGGGGGGCCTGGTCACACCGTGCTCTGCAACCCCCAGGGTATCTCCTGGGGACACACTCTCTAACGGGCACTGGACAGTCCTGGCACATTGGTGGGCACTGGGTACAGTTAGGTGGCAGGGCTGGGGTCCCACTATGGATAGATTGGAGACTTGTCCCCTGCATCCTCACTGAGGCCCTATGTGCCACTTTTTTTTTTTTTTTTTTTTTTTTTGTATAGACAGAGTATAATTTTACCGCCCTTGGTGGAGTGCCGTGACATCACGGGACTCACAGCAATCTCCAGTTC
>CAUYPK010019465.1:0-21535 GCA_963574355.1 Loris lydekkerianus
GTGAATATTTTATGAGGAGGACTCCCCAGGCAATTGAAGAAGTATCAAAAATACACTACTGGGACCTGATCAAACTAAAAAGCTTCTGCACAGCCAAGAACATAGTGAGTAAAGCAAGCAGACAGCCCACAGAATGGGAGAAAATATTAGACCGATAAAGGTCTAATAACCAGAATCCACAGAGAACTCAAATTTATTAGCAAGAAAAGAACACGTGACCCCATTTCAGGGTGGGCAAGGGACTTAAAGAGAAAATTCTCTAAAGAAGACAGACACAAAATCTACAAACACATGAAAAGAAGCTCATCATCCTTAATCATCAGAGAAATGCAAATCAAATCTACTTTGAGATATCACCTAAGCCCAGTAAGAGTAGCCCACATAACAAAATCCCAAAACCAGAAATGTTGGCGTGGATGTGGAGGAAAGGGCACACTTCTACACTGCTGGTGGGAATGCCCGCTAATGCGTCCCTTCTGGAAGGATGTTTGGAGAATACTTAGAGACCTAAAAATATACCTGCCATTTGATCCTATAATCCCTTTACTACGTTTATACCCAGAAGACCAAAATTCACAATATAACAAAGACATCTGTACCAGAATGTTTATTGCAGCCCAATTCATAATTGCTAAGTCATGGAAGAAGCCCAAGTGCCCATCAACCCACGAATGGATTAGCAAATTTTGGTACATGTATACAATGGAATACTATGCAGCCTTAAAGAAAGATGGAGACTTTGCCTCTTTCATGTTTACATGGATGAAACTGGAACATATTCTTCTTAAGAAAGTATCTCAGGAATGAAAAAAAAAGTATCCAATGTACTCAGCCCTACTATAAAGCTAAATTATAGCTTTCACATGAAGGCTATAACTCAACTGTAGCACAAGACTATGGGGAAAGGGCCAAGGAAGGGGAAGGGAGGGGGGAGGTTTTGGTGGAGGGAGGGTAATGGGTGGAGCCACATCTATCGTGCATCTTAGAATGGGTACAGGCGATTGCACTAATGTAGACAGCTATGATTTAACAATAAAAAAAAAAATGTATAAATAAGTAAAATTCATTAATTAAAATCTAGAATGTCCAAACAACATAGAATTTTTAAAAATACAAAGTTCAACAATATCTACATGAGATATACTCAAAGAAAAGTAAAATGGTACATCAAAAATTAAAGAATAGAAAAACATGAAAAGGAAATGAGGCTTGGCGCCTGAAGCTAAGTGGTTAGGGTGCTGGCCACATGCACCAGGGCTGGTGGGTTTGAACCTGGCCAGGGCCTGCTAAACAATGACAACGGCAACCAAAAAAATAGCTGGGCATGTGGCAGGCGCCTGTAGTCCCAGCTACTTAGGAGGCTAGGGTAAGAGAATCGCTTAAGCCCAAGTGTTGACGTTTGCTGTGAGCTGCGACACCACAGCACTCTGTTGAAGGTGACATAGTGAGATCTTTCTAAAAAAAAAAAAAAAAAGAAAAGAAAAGAAAAGGAAAAAACAAAAAAGGAAATGTTGGTTAGCAATGTTTGAACCTATAAAATAGATTCCTAGACAAAAATCATAATAAGGGACAAAGAGGATTTTTATGCCCTAAGAAAAGGAACCACAGAACAAGGTTACACAGCCCTCATGAACATATATGCAGTAAGAACATAACTTCAATATACATAAAATAACAACTGAGCAATTCTGAGAGAAGTAGATTATCAATTATATCAGAAATTTTAACTACAAGTTGATAGATCAGCAAATAAAAATAAGCAGAGCTATAGAAAAATCTGAATAATATACATTAATAATATATAGCTACTAAATATATACGAATTCTGCACTAAAGAGAGCATACATTCTTTCCTTAGTCTACATGTTAACATTCACAAAAATTTACCACTTACTAGATAACAAAAGAAACTTTGATTAATTCCACAGAATCAATATTATACAGACTATTTTCTGTAAAGGACCAGATAGTAAATATTTTTGGCTTTGTACGCCAGATGGTGCCTATCTTAACTACTAAACCCTGCAGTTGTAGCACAAAGGCAGTTATAGACAATACATAAATGAATAGGCGTGGCTGTGTTCCAGGAACTTTATTTTCAAAAACAGGTGGCTGGACAGACTTGAATCGTGGACTGTAATTTTCTGAAACCCTGGTATGGACTAATATAGACATTCTAGAGAGCAATCTGGCAGAACTGAAGCAAAATAAGTGTAGTATGATTTGTGGTTTACTAATCTCATTCTTAAACAGACCTATAAGGAGGCATCTCTGGAAATTTCATGCTCTTTGGGAGCAATTTAAGTATCAGTTACTGGAGAATTAGATAAGTAATATTTGATAGATAAAGCCCAGAGAAGACGACATAGCATGTAGAAGTAACAGGCTAGGTATGCTCAAGAAATATGAATATTTGATAACATATTAGTATCAGCATGTTGGGTCAAACATAAGAGAAAGGGAATGAGATTTAAAGCATAATAAAAATTTTTAAAAATATACACAAAAATTACATGTTTTGTGAGACAGATGTAAATCAAACTCATTAGAATTATTGTCTGTGTGTTTATGGGCAAGGTGGTGGGTAAATAGGTTTTAGGATATGAAGCTAAAAAAAATAACAAGCTAGCAAAGTGACTTGCCCAGAACAAGCATTTAATGGCCCCGAACCGATGGGAATTATTAACTCTGCATTTGAGGTTTAGGATATTACAGATTGGTTGTAGGGTGTTTTCAACTACTTATACTCATTTCTTTCTGAGTGCACTCATATTCGTTGTCCATTCAGCAATTATAGTGTAACAATTAGAGTTTAAACAATATTATAATGTGATTCACTGTTCGGCAATTTTTTGGCATAGCTATTTTTGCAAAAGCATTTCTTGTCTGTAATTTGTATCTGGTTAGAACCAAATACCTATATACTCGGGTCATACAGGTTATTTAATTCGGTGCACACGCAGCAGTTTACAGTTACAGTTTTTCTTTAGCAATAAATATTGAAAAGCATTTAACCTACTGATTCCTCAATTATTGTAATTGTTTTGGGTATAGATTTTTATTTTTGAAATTTACCAGTGGCTGCTGCATTTTCCACCTCGGTTTATATTCAAGTCACTAAGTTTTCCCAGTTTTTAGGGTAAAATTAATGGGGTCGGCTTATACTCGGGTCGGCTTATACTCGAATATATAGGTACTCTGCTTAGACACGTTAGTGGTCATATCTCCCCACAGCAGGGGAAATGAGCATGCAAGTTTTGAAGGGGACATCAGGAAAGTTCCCCACAGCATTCACTAAATTTATAAAATGTTGTATAATATGTACAAATAATAATTTTAGTTCATAATTATTTTACAATTATTAATACTATGTACATATTAAAAACTTCGTGACCACGGCATTTAATGTGTAGAAATGCATACCTACAATGCATGTTTATCAATCCATGTAAAAAAATGGCCAAATAATTATTAAATGGTATATACATACATATAACTATGTATTATTAGATATATGAGGGATATCCAGAAATTATCTAGCTATGTAATATGAAAAATAGAGACACATATGGCTGGATATTTTTTAGACAACATATATGTACATACACACACATACATATAAAATATATGTGTGTGATATAAATGTGATATATATGTTGTGTATATATATGTTGTGATATAAATGTGATATATATATGCAAGATATATATGTGTATATACACATACATACATACATATACACACACACATTACAAGTAGTCCCCAGGTTATGAACAACATAGGCTCTGCAGATTTGTTTTTAAGCTGAATTAATATGTAAGTTGGAGCAGGTGCAAAAGCCTCTATTCGTAAGTACAAGTTGTATGTAAGTCAGATGTTTATAACTCAGGTGTGTATAGATATATGTATTATATATGTGTATTTATAGACTAATAGTTAAGTGTTTCTCCCTTGGGAATTTTAGTAACTATGAAAGAACATCTTTATCAGAATGACTTATATTTATTTTAAAATTAATTATATACACATTTGGAATTACCACTTTCAGCTCTTCTATTTATTCATGTCCTATTATTCTCATTTCTTTCTGGCTACAAATAACAACAAGACTGTTCCCCCTGAATTCATAATATTCTTAACTAAATTTTCACTTTCATAGTAGAAGTAAATTATTAAATGACTATAACATTTAATATTATAATTGTTACTCAGAGATGGCTTAAGAAGGTAAATATTACAATCGAATCATTGGTATTCAAGAATTCAAAAACAGATGAATTTACACAAAATAAATATTTAGAATTATGCTAAAAATACACTCTATGTTATTAGCTGTCTATAATGTGATGTTTTACGACTTAACAAGGTATTGTGATTCTAATATATTCGAAAAGATTTATAATAGAACACATTTTCTATTTAAGAATGTTAGTAGCAGCAGTGTATTACATAGTATAAATTTTAATATATAAAGCAAAATAAGTTTACCAATCAGTCTTTTACTGTGCATTCATAAGTCCTTGTTTAAAGGACAATATGCAAATTAGAGAACAGGCAGGCTTTAAGAATTTAGTGTGATTTAAGTGTGTCATTTGCACATTGAATCGGATCATCACAAAACAAGAGAATATATTGTCAATGTCCACCTGCTTTAAAAGCTTTCATACATTTTGTGGGGGAGTTAAAACATTATGTTTTCAAAAGATAATTACAGAAAAAGAGCTGCTAAGTATAAGTAAGCATTTTTTGGTATGTGCTTACATGTAATACCTAACAATTAATGAACAAGTGGTAGCAGAAAACTCAAAAAGGTTTTCTCGTATTTTTCTTCATTCATTTACTCATTCAATATATTTCTTTTTACTCTTAACAATTTTTTTATTAAATCATAACTGTGTAGATTAATGCATTTGTGGGGTACAATGTGCTGATTTTATATACCATTTGGAACGCTTACATCAAACTGGTTACATAGCCTTCACCTCACTTACTTAATTACTGTGTTAAGACATTTATAAATGTCACTCAGTATTTCTTGAGTGCTACTATGATTTAGAGAGTTTGTCCCCATCAAAACTCATGTTGGAATTTGATCCCCAGTGTGACACTGTTGGAAGGTGGAGCCTGCGGGGGGTGTATGGGTCAGGGGGATGGGTCTTTCATAAGTAGATTAATGTCATCTTCCTAAAGGGAGTTCTCATTCTCACGGGATTGCATTAGTGACCTTGAGGACAGACTCTTCTCTCTCCTGTTTAGTTTCTGTACACACCACTTCCCCTTTCTGCCATGAGTTCGAGCACCACGAGGACCTCACCAGAACTTTCCATCCACCATATTTGTGAGTCAAATAAACCTCTTTTCTTATAAACTACCTAGGCTTAAGTGCTCTGTTATGGCAATACTAAACAGAGTAATACAAATCTTTTCTTTTGCCAGGTGCCATTCTAAGGATGAGGGTACAAAGAACAGAAAGGATCCCAATGTTACAGAGGTAAGCAATTCAGGAACTATTACAGCAATTTCCCTTCATTTACGTATTGAAAGTTTAATAAGAAAATATAATTTTTAATGGAAAAAGTTAAGCAGACCAAACAAGCTCAGTCCTAAAGATTCTAAAATTTAAATGAATTATGGTGGTGAAAAATTCCTGGTAATTTCCACGGATGTAGGTTCAGTTCACCCTCTTGCTCACACCACTCCTCCAAATCTAGTGAACTCCTCTGGTGGTTCTCTCAAAACTTATTAACTCTTTAGACTACATTATAGGAGTAGGAATGTAAATTCTGATAATCTTTCTGAAAAACAATTCCCGTGTATGAATGTGTATGCATGCATGTATATACGCACATATGCACATGTATATGTGTATATGACAAAAGAGCCTTTAAAAATAGAAATAGTCTTATCTTGAGTTATTTATATCACTTATATCAAATTAACCTAAATATGGTCCCAAATTTGTAGATGATGATTTTCTTCTTAGTTTATTTATAATTTGGGGGGAAAAGCCCTAAAAAGTTGGAATAAAATTTTAAATGTTATGGTACTTTCAATCGATTGAATATTTTTATGAATAACATGAAATTAATAATAAACATAAGTGAATTTTATAACTAAAAATTAATAGATATTGTCTAAAGGAGGGAAAGGATGAGGGAGTAGAGAAAGAGTTGAGACATCAATAGGGGAGCTCACACACTTGCTGGGAATTGGGGAGAAAGTTAATTGCAATACTGAAGCCACCTTCACTACTGGCCTATGAACACCACAGGGTATGGGAGGAAGAGAAATTCTTGTTCCGTCATGGGATATGGAACAATCTTCTTTAAATAATCTATGAGCCAGAAAATGTGAATTTTAGTTCTAGTTTACCAGTGCATAGACTCTAACCCTTGAAAAGAACGATGTTTTAACTGTTAGCCATACCCCCTTGTTACTTCACAATAGATTTTTAGCAATTGTATAGGCAAAACTGAATAGAAATGTGGAATATGAACCAGAAAAAATTTGAAAAAGCAATAAAACTAAATTGGGTCTTTCAAAAATTTATGTCACTGTACATTGCAAACAGATACCAAATAATCAGCCATTGTTTGTATAAACCCTCCCCTAAACAGCTGCTCTGTAACAACTCAGAACTTCAGTTTTGACAAGAAGGGTGTTTAGCGTGAATCGAGATAAACATTAACATGCTGACTTATAATCTTCGAGTAGCAGTGATTGTGAATGAGGAAAAATGGGCTCTACGTCACCAAGTAAAGCTTGCTTCCCCTCCATTTCTACTACTGCAGACAAAAAAGTCATCATTGTACAGGCTGAGGGTGGGGGAGCCAGGAGGCTACCCCAGCAGTTATACAAGTGCTCCAGCACTATTTTTTACAGAAAAATACTCATTATTTGGGTTTAAAAACTGAAATTTTTGAGTACTGTCATGTTGTTATACACATTTCATATGAATAAATCCATCCTTCATTTTCTTATTATAAGAGAAATCAGAGAGATATGAAAAGATAGGATAATTGGAGAAGAGGCCATCAAAAAATGTAATAGAGTTGGCAAAATAAAGACAAATATCACCTACTCTATGATTTTATCTCAGACCAGATATGACCTCTCAAATCTATTTAGTAATATAAATAAATCACTTTAAAATAATTTCTTTAGAAGATTACTGAATTGGAAGATCTGATGCAATCATTTCCAAAGCTGTCTTATGTCTAGGGAATCATAAGAATACCTGCTGAGTCACGGCAATGAGGCATCACCACATGAAGTTTAAAAAGACTGATTCTTTTTATGTAGTCTTTTGAAAAAGTCACAACTTTTTATAATGTTGACAGATGTGCTGTGATTACTCATCAAGCTGTAAGCTTCATATGAAAAGGGCCTCTTTTTTCTACCTTTAAAAAACGTGGCCATAAAAATTTCCATTCTACCTATAAAATAGATAGTAAATAGCAAAAGTCCTTTATTAAGCTCTCAATAATTTATGGCTGTGGAATGAATGGGAAAGATGTGAATAGGAATATAAAGTCCAACTGTTCAGAGAGGTTTGGCCAATCAAATCAATAAAAATAACTGGTTCAAGACCCAGCAGGGCAGCCTGGAAAACACATGTTTATTTGGATGAAAGGATATGGGTTTGAATTTTCTCTTATGAGATACTGGTTTTATAAGTTTGAACAAATAATTTACCTTCTCTGTGACCTATTTTTTCATATGTTAACTCTGAATAAAATAATATATAAATTATGAATTTTTATTAAAGTACATATGTAGTAAATATACTTGTAGACACATACACACATACATGTAAATATACAAATAGATTCATTCCCTCAACTAATGCTGTTCTGTTTCATTGGTCCCTATTTTTGTTTGAGTTACTATCGCTTTATAGTATTGTTTGAAATCTGATAGTGTGACGCCTCCACATTCATTCTTTTAGCTTAAGATTGCTTTGGCTATTTTGGCTCTTTTCCGATTGCAAACAAAGTATAGAATTATTTTTTCCAGATCTGTGAAATATGACATTGGTATTTTGATGGGCATTGCATTGAATATGTATATAGATCACTATGGATAGTATGAACATTTTAACAACATTGATTCTACCGGTCCATGAGCACAATATGTTTTTCCATTTTTTGGCGTCACATTCAATTTCCTTCCTCAGTGGTTCATGATGAAAGATCTCTACTAAGAAAACCACAAATAGATAACTTACTAGTTTTAAGAGGCAAAGATTCATTTTATATCTTTTCAGCCAAGTTATATGATAATTTCAATTATTAATTTCTAATATTTATTTTCCAATTAAAGAAGACATTTAGTAATTAGTCACAAAATAGTACATACTGTAATGCCAGAAAAACAAACACATAACAATAATAAGACAAGTAGCAACATAAAGCCTAAATAAATGGAAAACAAAGAAAGGATAATCAGGATTTAAAGCTTCACTTAATATGTGTGCTATTATATGTTAATTGAAGTTTCTAGCAAATATTTCTTGTAAATGGGAGTATTGTGGGCCATTTTGATGTTTTTCTTTATAATTCTCTTTAATTTCCAAGTTTTCAAAAATAGATATGTACTGATTTTGTAATCAGAAAAATGGTGTTTAAAATAAAATCTTATTTTTGAACAATAAAATGAGTAAACAGATATTACATGAAATGGATATTACTTTAGAAAGGTGGGCTCTTTCTTCTATAGATCTTCTCTTTACTATGCAATATAAAAAATGAAATAATGGTTGTTGACATTTGGCTGCATTTAAAAGGGGAAACTTGGGCAGAAGGCATAGCCACCTCACCCTGCCCCACTCACAAAATTTATACACAGCTATATGTTGACACACATTAATGAATGAGAGCAGAAAGACAGATGGTAAGTGATGCTGTACTTAGTACATGGATTAGAACAGAGGGTGAAGCCAAGTTTCACTTGAAGCCGGCATCTTCTTCAAAATACCTCTGGTTTAGGTCATTTGCAATACCCTTT
Source organism: Loris lydekkerianus (assembly GCA_963574355.1). NCBI lineage: Eukaryota > Metazoa > Chordata > Mammalia > Primates > Lorisidae > Loris > Loris lydekkerianus. Next base: position 9,007 of record CAUYPK010019465.1, read on the forward strand.
TCTGATTATAAAGTGACCTGTTTAACACATTGTGATTTTTATTGTGTATTAAAAGAATAAATTCTTTGTGAAATACATCACATTTTTACAAGTATTTTACATGTTATGGATATTTATTGATGCTTGATGCAGATATTAGGATTTATTCAGTGAAATGTCAATGATAACTACATCTCCTTTGGGAAAAAGGACATTCATATTCTTTTTATTAAATATATAGTTACTGGTTTGGGTAGATGAATTCTCTTCATAATTTTTTTCTAAATGATATAGCAAAAGCTTTTTATGAATAAAGACAAATTCTGTGAAAACTAGGAGTAATAAAGGCTAAATGTTGTCTCTGAATCCAATGACGAGCAACATATGTGAGCCAAATTTCAACCTCAGCTCCTTTGACTTTAAATCACATCCACTGTTTCCTGTGTCATATGACCCCAACAGGCTGAGGGTAAGCTGTGGCCTCAGTGCAGGAACAACTGAATAGTAAGACAAGAAATCTGATATAAAAAGAAAAAATTAAGGTGCCCAATGATTTTAAAAATAAATGTAAAAGGGTAACATTAGTTAACAATGGCACTTCCAAAAATAATTTTCTCTATAAAAGCAATGAGAACACTGGCAAACATTGAAACCATCAGTTTTTCCAGAACTCTGGAAATTAACTAAAGAGTTGCAATGATCTAGGGAGAATTTATTCAAGAAAAACACTGAAACTTCGTAAGACTGGTGAGTTTTGTCATGTTTTAACTTTCCCTAATCCTATTCCACATTCACCAGCTCCAAAATAGCCTTCCTATCCCACAGCCCACAGTCACGACCAAAACCAGCAGGCTAGCAGCTACTGGAAGAGAAAAAGTGAGGTTGGAGTGCCTTGAAAGCCCTGTTCCCAGATAATTGTCACCAGTTGGCCCATCTGATAGTTCCAGAAAGACCTAGTAGAACCACTGTCTTTATTTGACCTAACTCTGAACTTGCCCAATGTGAACAGCCTCTTCCATAGGAGCAAATGTTGAATCAGATACAATTACTGAACATTTCTGCTGAGTAGTAAATAATAAGTTGGGCGAGAGAAAAAGAAAGGAAATGCTTCAAAGGAAAAGCTAGGTAATGAGATGCCCATAGGAAGCTTTGAAAGCTCTGACAAATTCCTGGGACTCTGGAAGGCTAAGGCAGGGTTGTAAAGAAGTGTTGGAGGCATGCCTCGATATGCACACAGGGGAATGGAAATAAATAGGAGCAAAGATTTTGTTTTCAGTTGATGTTAAGACCATTTTAAGGTAAATGTGAGTTAGAATCCTCAATGCAATAATGAGGAAAATAACTCAAAAATACAGTGAAAGAAATGATAGGTAAACTAAAATGATGGGGAAGAAAATATTGAACACAAAGATGGGACATAGAGAAATATTGCACTGAAAACATGTGAGAAGTAAAGAAAACAAATTAAAAAATAGCAGATCTAAATCCTTCTTATTTGCTAATAACTTTAAATGTAAATAGATTTGACTTTCAATTAAAAGCAGAGGTAGGCGGAAAGTTTTCCCAAAAAGATCCAATTGTATGTTTTCTATAACAGGTATAATTATATATTCAAAGACACAAATAAATTAAAAAGAAAGTGATGGAAAAGTATTTACCATGCAAACACTAATCAAAATAAACTTAAAGGGCCAGAAAAATTGACTTTAAGACAGAAATTACCGTATATACTCGAGTATAAGCCGAGTTTTTCCAGCACAAAATTTGTGCCGAAAAACCCGAACTCGGCACAAATTTTGTGCCAAAAAACCTCTGCTTATACTCGAGTATATACGGTATTACTAGAGGAAAATGAGGATATTTTATGATGATAAAAAGGTAAGTCCATCTGAAAGATACTACAATTATATATTTATGGCCAATTGATTTTTGATAAAGATGCCAAAACAAGTCAATGAAAAAAGAATCGTCTTCTCAAAAAATTATTCTGGAACATCTGGATTTACACATAAAAAGGAATGAAGTTGAATCCTTGCCTAGCCATCATTTACAAAATTTAACTCAAAATGAACCAAAGGCCTAAATGTAAGAACTAACATCATAAAATTCATGGACAAAAACATACATATACATTTTTATGTCCTTGGGTGAGGCAATTATTTCTTGATGGAAACAAAAGACAAACAGATTAAATTTATAATTTAAAATTTTGTGCTTCAAAGAACACTGTCAAGAAAGTAAAAAATATAACTTACGGAATGGAAGAAATATCTGCAAATTGTATATCTGATAAGAGGCTAATATCAAGAATATATAAAATATATATATTTTATTTCTCAAAAAAGGCATGTAGCTCAACTAAAAATTGGGTGAAGGATTTTAATAGGTATTTCTTCAAAGAAGAAATAGCCGACAAGCATATGAAATGATGTTTGGCATCATTAGTCAATAGGAATTACAAACTAAAACCCCAGTCAGGTATCACTTTATACCCACTAGAATGGCTATAATAAAATAGACAAACAATAATAGGTGTTGACTAGGATATGTAGAAAATACATAATAGCCAAAATACAGAAATAGTAATTAGTAGTACAACATGCATGAACAAATAGTAATTAGTAGTACAACATGCATGAACTTTAAGTGAAACACGCCAGACCCTAAAGGCCATATGTTGCATGGTTCCATTTGTACACATTGTCCAGAACAGGCAAATCTATGGGAAGTACATTAGCTGTTGCCAGGGCTGAGGATAAGATGGGATGCAGAGTGAATATCAATGGGCATGATGGTTGCACATTTTGTTAATATACTAAGTAGTGCCAAATGTTATGATATTTGAATTATACTTGTAATTTTTTAAAAAATGAATTTGAAATAGAAACTATTTTAGCAACAAGACAACATCCCTTCCTATAACTGTCTAATTGTCAACAGCAAATAATATATCTCAAAACTTACAAGAATGTGTATCTATTTACTCATAATAATAGAGTGAAACCATAATGAATGTCAATAAAACATTCATAAAATGGCTTAGCGCCCATAGCTCATTGGTTAGGGCATCAGTCACATGCACTGGGGCCGGTAGGATGGAACCCTGCCTGGGCCAGCTAAACAACAATGACAACACTAACAAAAAAATAGCCAAGCATTGTGGTGGGCATCTGTAGTCCCAGCTACTTTAGTGGGTTAGGCAAGAGAATGGCTTAATCCCAAGAGTTTAAAGTCACTGTGAGCTGTGATGCCATGGCACTCTACCAAGGGTGACATGGTAAGGATTCTGCCCCCCAAAAAATAAAAATAATATATATGTATATATTTATGAATATATATATTTATGAATATATATATATTCATAAAACAGTAATTATAGCAGTATCACATGTAGAGAATGTACATGTGTGACAGATCATAGTAATTGCCTTGTTACCTTATTTGAACTTCACAACAAGCATGAGAGGAAAGTACCATTAGAGTTATTTTTACATATGAAGAAAAAGAGACTGAAAGGAGTTAAAGAACTTCCAGTTATTCCCTGAGGAGAAGGATCTCCATTATAGTGATTCTGATTTCTGAGTTCACCATCTTAACTTCTATATTACGCTGCCTCATCTGTTCATTCAGAACAATCCAGTTTTTTATCATGATGTCATTTGGTTGGTGACATCAGTTTTTACTCATCCCTACAGGACTCATATTGAATAGCTACCCCAAAAGGAGAACAACAAGGTTAAATGTCCATATATTTCCCATGAGTCTCATTAGAGAAAAATTGACCAGATTGGAGATGACAGGAAGTTCTAGGACTGTGTTTCAAAGAAAGAAAGGATGTTGTTTAGCTGTTAGGGAAGTTGACTGTATGGGACGGGAATCACCCTCATAGAGAGTGACAGTGATTTGCAATGTGTCAGCTTGATCCAGAATCACTAGCTATCACTGGAGGGGAAACACTTTGATCTCTTAAAATATGCAGCAGCGTCAATGCATTCCCTTCAGATGCAGTCTCTCAAAACATCTATTTCAAGTTCAACCAAATGAATTAAGCAGTAAGAAATAAATTATTAAAGGAAAGCTATCATATAGATTATACTATGCTTCTTTCAGTTAAAGCAATAAAAACTGAAAGGAAAAAAAAAGGCCCTGTTTTATTAGAGTTGTGAAATGATTACAATGCCAGGTATTGAGGAAGTCTGAAGTCCTTGGACCAGAACTCAGTGCTTCCAGCACAGGATATGATAGTTTGGAGACAGGCTATCCATGTTTGTGGCAATTCTGAAGCCACTGGATGGAAAGTATTGGCAGTGATGGTTAGATGCCGATAAAGCCCAAAGAGAAAAATCTAAAGTGAAAATTGGGATGCTGAGCAGGGCTCTTAAAACCAGGTGAGAAAACTTACTAAAAAGAAGTAAAAGAGATGCTCAGGGAAATGGATAATTTAAGAATTTGGAGTGGCCACAATAACCCTACTAGAACACTGTAGCAATGGTGAATTTCTTTACCATTTACATGTTTGTCTGCTTTCCCTTTTAATGTATTCTTGTAGTGGGTGTAACCTGCATAATGTACCATACACTCCTGTTCTAATAATTCAACACAAAGCACTTGCTCATTTAAAATATAATTTGATTACTTTCCCGGTGTTCCTATGATTTGTGCGTTTTCATATTTAAAACTAATATAGAGTTGACAAAAGTCCACCTCTGATTCCTGCATAATGAAGGGAAAAAGTTCCTCTACCTACTGCACCAAGCATAGAAATGGGCACGTACAGAGATCACTGCATGTGACTCTTACCCGCTGTCCTACATGTAAGTTAGATGCACACGTTTGTGGGTGTGCAGAGTGGTACATGTATCAAAGTTCCAACAGAAGGCACACACAGGAGTCTCAAATTTCAAAGGGGTTTATTTCCAAACAGACTGTTTACAAAGCTGTGAGCACAGCCTACGTGAATCAGAAGAGGCTGTGTAACAAAGGAACAGCTGCCACCACCCACGGCCAGAAGAGAGTAGGAGAGGAAGCGATTAGAAACAGACCATAAGGGTCACTGCAGACAATTGCCTTGAGGTGAGTGAGGGTTCCCAGTCTATCGCATGGAATCTATGTAAGAGAGAACCAGAGAGAAAATGTGTTAACCTCCTTCTTATTTTCTCTATATGCTGTTGTAGCTTCCCATTGGTCAAAAGCATCAGAAAGCTAGGATCATGTAAGTCAGCATCCTGGGGCAGAGATCATGATGGAAAAGAGAAGATAGTGGACCTGAAACCCCAGGCCTCACACCCAGAAATGTACCTCCTGACAGGCACTACTTCAAATAAGAATTGGAGGCTGAGATAGTCACATAGAGACCAAAGATTATTGCCAAGAAGCTAGCAACCTCACAGGTATGGGTCAAGTTGCCCGACAGGCACCAGGAAGATCTGCAGGACTAAGCAGAAAACCACAACTGACACAGAAAAGTTTAAGTGACTGACCTAAGAGAGGAAGACTAGTATTGGGTTCAAGTGCAGACTGCAGACCTGAAATAGCAGAAAGAACCTCTTTGCTCCAGGGCTTACTATCTCGGCACGCTCTTTTACCATTCTCAGCTCGCGCTCTCTCCCCTATAACATAGAGATGACAATTTTATCTATTTCTCCTAAAACATTGGAATAATAATTTTATCTACAGCATAGGAGTATGCTGATAACATAAATCAGTACAATAATGGTTTTCAAAACAGAGCATGGAACATGGTATCACATTTCTAGTCACTGAATGAAAGAAACAGTGAACAGATTTTCCAGTGACCAGGAGGGTGAAAAATTGTAAACAAGCTTGTGACTACAAGCTGTGATGAGAGCATGTTGACCATCTATTCCCTAGAAATGCATTCTGGGAAGATGCCTACAGCCAGCTTCTCTCTGTGTAGAAGAGAAAAGTGGCCTGTAACCTCACTTTCCTTTGTAAACAAGTAGATATCCCTAAGGGGAGAATTCTGTTATTCCTCCTGGACATGGGAGAAAATTATACATATCAATTAGCAAGATGGATTTGGGGCTTTTAAAATACACAGTGTGTGACAACTAATCTATCACCTGATGACAAAATTGTGCAATATTATGAAAGAGAATCACATATAAGACTGATCTTTAATCACATATAAGGCTGACCAGCAGTCTGGCAAGGGGGCTGTAAATCAGTACCAGAATTCTCCATTTATACTGCAATTTTAGTATATTAAACCACACACAGATAGATACAGTTGTATCTTCCAAATAAATAGATGTGTTCATACATTTTGGTACAAGGATGCCTCACTCCTCAGGAGTCGTTTATGTGCTATGTTATTTCAGCTCCCTGTTGACTGATCTCCCTGCCTCCATTCCATCAACCTGAAGCATCTTCCCTACTGCTCCCAACATGATCTGCTGACTCCTTCCTGTTTGAATTAGTTTAACTAGCTGCAGGCTAAAGAGTCAACTTCTAAGTATAGCATGTGAGTCCATGCACTATTTGGTCCGAGCTTCTTAGCTTTCCAATATCATCTCTACTCTTCCTTCCCAAGCACGCTGTCATGTAACTGAGCTTCAAGTCCTGCTTGTTTCCCATGTGCTTCCATTTTCACAGGATGTACTACTTGTTTTTTATTATGGTTAAGCTGAAATTACTCATTTATTTTTGATTTTATCATTTCAGTTTAATTGAGAGTACAAAGAATAAGGTTACAACATTTGCATTTGTTAGGTAAAGTCCCTCTTATAATTGTGTCCCACCCCCAAGAGGTGTGCCATGCACCCTAACATTATGCCCATTAAGTGGGAGCACACCGATCCTCCTCCCTCATCCCTTCTCTCCGCTCCCTCGTATCCCCACGCCCCACTGTGAATTGAGGTTTTTCTCTTATGTGGGTGTGTATTAAATCATCTACTGGCTTCATATTAAAATTGAATTCTTGCTTCTCCATTTGTGTGATGCTTTACTAAGAAGAATGTGTTCCAACTCCAGCCAAGTTAATACAAAAGATCTCCATCTCTTTTAATGACTACATAGTATTCCGTGGTATACATATATTGTTAATCCATTTCTGGGTTGGTGAGCATTTAGGTTGTTTCCACACTTTGGTGATTGTAAATTGAGCTGCAATAAATAGGCTAGTACAAATGTCCTTATGATAAAATTATTTTTTTTTTCTTCTGAGTAAATGGCTAGTAATGGGATTGCAGGATCAAATGGGAGGTCTAATTGGCATTCTTTGAGGATTCTTCATACTTCCTTCAAAAGGTTGTATTAGTTTGCATTTTCACCAGGAGTGTAAAAGTGTTCCGTTCTCTCCACATCCACACCAGCCTCTGCTGCTTTGAGAGTTACTCATCCTAACTGTTATAACCTATTCCCCCATGCTTGGGAAGAAACATATTATGCACAAAGGGACATAGGATGGTTAATTTCAGTTTTACTGAAAGTTCATTGAAGACAGGTTCTGGCCTCATTTTTCCACCTGAGCCTGCACTTGGATCCAACTTTAGAGTTGTCCTTTATTTTTTTATAGAGTATAATATACATTAGTTTGACAAATATGCTGAGCCTCAGTCAATTGTTTACTAACTAATGCAGATTCCAACCATTAAAACACAATATTGACAAGTTTATTGACATTATTACTCCTGCAATGATGCTGATTTGTCAGATATGTATTTTACAGTCATCCCTGCTATAATAAATAACACTTACCTTTCAATAAATGTGCCCTTTTTAGCTTGCATGAGCATCACAAGCTCAACTCCAAAGGATTAATTATCCTTCCTCTATGTGCACAAAAAACTTATATTGCTTCCTTCATTACAGTAAATTTAATTATTTATGTGTCTGAATTCAAGATCTGACTATATAGAGAAGTGGTTCTCAACCTGTGGGTTGTGACCCCTTTGTAACAATAAAAATACATTGCAGCATTAAGAAGGTTGAGAACCACTGATATAAAGCAAGTACAGTAGCTATATTTTCTTTGTTGTGTGTTTCCCTGCCTATCAAAATTTCTGATGCACAACAAATAAGAAGTAAGATTTCTTAGGTAAAATTGAATCTCAAATTTTGCAAATAGGACTGAAATTCGAGAAGAAGTAGTTCTTGACCTAAGAAAATTCTTCAGTAGTCGTTGAATTCATCACCTCCACAAACTTCCATTCAACAGCATGCCAGTTTCAGTTGGAATATCTTTGATAAAGTATTATTAATATCTTAAATGTTAACCTGTTTTTAATGTTCTTTTAATATTTTGTGTGACAAAATAGGAAGTACTCATAAAATACTCATAAAGCATTCATAAAGCATTGGCCAAATAATAAACTATATCTGTTAACAAGGATGAGCAGTTGTGTGATTGTTTAAATTGTGAGCTAAATTATCCACTACTTTATGGAGGACTATTTTTATTAGAAGGAAAGGATAACAGACAAACCACAGTTTTATTTTATTTTTTTATATTTGGATACTTAGCAATTGCTTTCTCCCTAGGAAATTAACAAAGCGAACCTCTCTGGGAAAATAACTAATAATTTTTTTTTTTGTCAATGACAAATTTGAGCTTTTAATCAAAAAGTAAGAATTTTGTGAAATTTTAAACTGCCATCATGAAATTGGCAGATTTCCACCTGATTTCCAGTGAGATCAGTGGAGATAATTACTGTTTGTTTTTGCTATTATCTAATGAAATGTTAAAAAATTAAAAATCTCAATAAACCAATATTTTCAGATGATGTTACAAAATTACAAAATCCAGCCTGGGATCCCTACAAAATGAAAGAATTCTTTTAACATGTGACCTAGACCAATGGCTTTAATGTAATGAAGTAGGAAATGTTTACTGCCAAGATTCCAGATTCCATATTGCAATTATCCTTTCAGAAGCTGCCCCTTATTGAATGAATTATAGTCTGCAAGTCAGTATCTAAAATGTTCACAAAAAGCTGTTGAACCCTTTTCCAACTACCTCTCCGTGTGCGTCTGAATATATTCATCATCCACATCAACTGAAATAATGTTGTGCAATAGAAAAAGATATGAAAATCTGCTGTCTTCTTAAGCCAGTTACTTTTTTAATTGCACAAATGTAAAAACAATGTCACTCTACTCACTAATTTTTGTTATAGAAAGTGTAGCTATTTTCCCCCAAAAAAATCAGTATAGTAATGTGCAAGGAATTTACTGTGCTTCTATGTATTAATAAATACACGTTGTTAAAATGTCGCAAATTCAATTTCTAATCACTTAATCCCCCTGATAGCCTCAATAATTTTTAAGAGCAGAGAAGAGTCCTGAGTCCAAAAAGTCAAGAACCGCTGGACCAGTGACTTCCTGCCATGTTGGCTTTGCTGCTGGTCCCCTCTGTGGTGCTATCCCAGTCCCAGTGGAGTGATATAGGATCTTGGTCCCCAAAGCTAAGCTGCTTTTCCATCATGTGTCTCTGTGGCAGTGCACTGTAGAACTTTACCTCCTGACAGGTAGCTCTCTCACTGTGTCACCCTGGGAAGGCTTGCCTGGCCTCTGCTACACAGTTTCCTCTTTTGAAAAATAAGGATTGGTATTAATTGGGTTATAGTGTTAGTACAAGAGAAGTCATTAGGTTAGTATATGTGAAGCCCATAGAATAATACCTGGTGGACAGTAAAGAGTTGATGTTAGTTGTCTTCATTTTGTTAAAGAGTCCTAATTTAGAATGCAGCTTTTAAAACCAGACTGCCTGAGTTCAAATTCTGGTTTTTTTAACTAGTTTTGTAGCCTTAAGAAAATCAATGACCCATTCTGTGTGTCAATTTCTTCATATTAAAAACTATTACAATAATAGAACATACCTTAGCTGGGTACAATGGCTCACACCTATAATTCTAGCACTCTGGGAGGCTGAGGCAGGAAGATTGCATGAGTTCAGGAGTTTAAGACCAGTTTGAGCAAGAACAAGACCCCATCTCTATTGAAAATAGAAAAAAAAATAGCAAGGCATTGTGGGGGGCATGTGTAACCCCAGCTATTTGGGAGAGTGAGGCAGGAGAATCACTTGAGCCCAGGAGTTTGAGGTTGCTGTGAGTTAGGCACTTTATCTTGGTGCAGCTGAGTAAGACTCTGTTAAAAAAAAAAAAAAAAAAAAAATAGAACCCACTATAGGTGCATAAATATTAAATGAAAGAATATTTATAAAACATTTATAGTAGAATCTATAAATAGATACTACTGATGATGTAAGGGAGTGGATGTAAGAATTCAATATTATGGCATTTTAAGATTATGATGTGTTTACTTCTGTGTATGTGTGATCCATTTCCTCTAGGTCCAGAGTCTGATCCCATGATACCTAAATAATGACACTAATTTTCTGGCTGGCTTTATTGCTGTCTCCATGATCTTCAATTTGATGATTCATCTAACTCTTGCTTACTACTGACTGCCAATTATTACCTCCTATATTTGTGGACCTGTTACTCTGCCACGACTTCCCTAGTACTCCTTTGCTCTATTGCACTTCCATTGGCTTACTGATGGAATTTTTCAGTCATGCAGTTGTATCTTTGTTTAACCTGGATCAAGGCAAAGTCCAACTCTATTTGAGAAAAAAAGGGAATTTAATTCTGTATGTGTGTATTTTTATGTGTGTATAAATGTTTAATAGAGTAAACCTAAGTTCTAGTCATCCAGAAAATTCCCCTAGAGTGAACAACTCATTCACAAATAATATGTTGCTTTATAAGTTGTTTAAAACTCAGTGCAATGTATTTTATTACAGGACTCAAGATGTCCCATCTTCTTTATTTTAAACTTAGAAAAAGTAAAATCTTAACCACTACAGAAAAGAAAAACCATTCACCTTTTCTCATTAATATGTTTTAAACATGGCTTTCAAACATTGGGAATTTATTTTTTATGTCATTTCTTTCACAAATAAAAGGACAGAAATTAAGTTCTTTATTTTTTAATTTTTTAAAAAATATATACATTTGAGAATTATAAAACTTCAGAAAAGTCAGTCTATGTCTCAGTGTCCTCAAATACCAATAGGTTGATTAAACACTGACAGTAGAACTCAGTAATGGTACTGACAATTGTTTACCAAAACAGAATCTTATATATTTGTAATTTCAAGATTAAGCTGAAATTTACCTAATACATGCTTTTTAAAACACAAATGGAATTCAAAAATGCACTTAAGCTTAATGGTTAAAGTTAATGATAGTTTCCTTTGCTGAGTGTTTTATAGGCACTGTATTGATTTTGAGTTATTTAACAAATATGTGTTGTGACATATTCTATGTGCCAGGGATATAGTGATCAACAAATTAGACAGTGTTTCTGTATTTTAGGTGGTGTAGGGGGAGCAGACAAGTAATATTATATGTTATAATCCAATATAGAAGGAAAATATAAAAAGCAAAGGAAGAGGGTATAAGGGAAAAGATAGATGCTCTTTCAGAACATTTTTTTTTTTTAACTTGGGTCCCATGTAGTCAACATTTCAACTCTGAAGCAGTTGCTTTATCATTCCTTTCCACACATGAGGAAAATGAGGGTTTAATAGATTAATTTGTGAAGACTTCATGGCTACAAAGTATTGTAACCAGGGTGGTTTTCTTAGTGTGAATCCAAAACTCTCAACAGAAAACAAGTGAATAAGCAGAGAAAATTATTCTCCCTTTTTGATTGCTTGGATAACACTCAAATTTTGTAGCCTGAAATTTTGTTTTCTTCTGTGTCCTGTCACCCAGACATCTTCCTACTGTGTCTCCAACTGCTATCCTGAATATCTCAGTGCTCCAGCTTAACTGGTATTTCCATATTTCTGAGACAAAATTATGACCTTCCATTATTTCCCTGTGCATACTGATATTCTTTCCCTAGATTTTCTTCACTCTGCATATCAACTGTCTACTTCCCTTAACACCCATCTCACTTACTCCTCCTTCAATTCTTTGCAGATCCCCCAGGCTTCTTCCCCTGCACTAATGCTCTATAGAGATAACCATATTTATATCACATTTGGCTCAATTCTATACTTCTTTCACTGGTGTGTTTACGTCATCTAGCACAATTCCTGACATATTTAATATTTAGGAAATATAAGATCTATTTTTCTTCACCCTAAAATACGTTCATTAAAAGTATAAAATAAAGATCAAGAAATCTTAATCCTTCCTTGATTTTCTCAAAACCAACTATTAATATCATATTCTAATGATAGATCTCTGAAAAATCTTGCTGAATTGAATATAATTCTTTAAAAAACGATGCTTGAGACACCTCCACCCTTTTGGTTCTCTGTGCACCACCATGGCGGTCGGCAAGAACAAGCACCTTACAAAAGGTGGCAAAAAGGGAGCCAAGAAGAAAGTGGTTGATCCATTTTCTAAGAAAGACTGGTATGATGTGAAGGCATCTGCTATGTTCAATATAAGGAATATTGGGAAAACACTAGTGACCAGGACTCAAGGAACCAAAATTGCAACAGATGGCCTCAAAGGTTGTGTGTTTGAAGTGAGTCTTGCTGATCTTCAGAGTGATGAAGTTGCATTTAGAA
>CAUYPK010019466.1:0-19966 GCA_963574355.1 Loris lydekkerianus
GGGGCACCATATACTGGTTTTATAGACCATTTGACATATTTTCATCACACTGGTTAACATAGCCTTCCTGGCATTTTCTTAGTTATTGTGTTAAGACATTATATTCTACATTTACTAAGTTTCACATGTACCCTTGTAAGATGCACAGTAGGTGTAATCCCACCAATCACCCTCCCTCCATTCACCTCCCCCCTCCCTCAACTCCTTCTCCCTCTTCCCCATATTCTTAGGGGATGTGACTCAGAATATCCAGGGGTGAGCCCTATTGTTGCCAAAAAACGGCTGCTGCTCTGCGCCTGGGGGCACTGCTGCTCCGGCATGGTTCCCTCTCAGCTGACTGTCCTCTCCTCAATCCCGTGCCACAGAATCATCACTGACCACCTGCAGTCCAGGCCCTGTCCACGCCCCTTGAGAAATCACCCAAGAATCCGGACTCCTGGGGGACAGGCCTCCAGACCTCAGAGTGAGAGTGGATGGGAGTGCTGGGAGCTCAGAATTGCAGGTAGAGAATATATACAGTTTTAAGCAGTTTTATGCCTGGCAGGAGAGTGCCATGGCACCCTAGTAAAAGAAGTAGGTCCAGTTTTTAGAGGATCTCTCCTGTGGAATATAATGGGAGGGCTTTTGAACTCTGCTTGTTTGTTTATGGGGTACTCCGAGTAGTTCTCATGGGGGAGGGGACTCCTGTCTGCTTGGTGATGGATTTTGTACCTTTTGTTTGTATCCTTGGGGTCGCAGCTGGCCTCAGCAGGGTTGATATGCATTCTTCAACCTTCTTTCTTGGCACAGCTCTAATCCACCAGGTTACTTGTTAAATTTCTGTTCTTTAATTCTCCTTCTGGACGGGAACCTCTGTGGAAAGCTGGCTTCAGTCAGCCATCTTGTCTCCTCCCACAGAAAGCTTCATAAAGGAGGCAGCATCTTCACACAGCCTTAAAAGAATGAGTTTATATATAAACACTTTCTTGTGGGACACTAAAAATAAATAAATAATTTAAAAGCCCTGATCTGTTGTGTCTGACAGTTTCATGTTGTAAATACTTCTACCATGGCTACTGATCAACTCTCAAAATTCCTGAACATTTAACAATTACCTCTTCTGAGCCAGTTTGGCACACCACTGATTGATAAATTTCAAAGTAGCCAGCCCCTCTTATGCCTTTACATGTTGTAGATTAATTGAAAAAATTCAACTCTCCCCCAAATAAGGACCATGCTGTTGACATGAAAGAAAAGTGGTTTAAGCAAGAGAAATAGACAGATTTTGAAGTGCTTTTAGCTGACCCCAGCTCAAAGAGTCATGATTATACCCAAGAAAATTATCCTCTGTCTCCAAGTAGCTCTAGGTCTCAGCCATATGAAGAGATATTGGCATCTTGGTTGAATTGGACTATTTCATTCTATTTCATAAGTGCCTATCCTCTAAAATCTTGGAGCTCTATAGATTTTACTACATATTTAAGAATGCTGAATCTATAAACTTTTCCTATAAATATTCCTTAAAAGGCAGTCTTGAAAGGAAGAATAAAGTTAAAACAGAACAAGCCTGAGTATTTTTCTATGAAACCAAATTTGGCTGAAAGTCATGGTTTCTTTGGGCATTTGCCTGATGATAGGAGAGAATTTGGCAAAGGTAACCCATGCTTCTGGATGTGCTTGTGTTTTTGTTTACTGAGCCCAAGGCTTTATTTCTCAAATGAATTCCTTTCTTATTGTGATGGTAGGGATCATGAAAATCCTCCTGGTAATAAGCTCTGTGAAGCTTCATTGGCTAAACAGGCTATAAATATTGGTCAGATGCCACATCTCAATATTTTGGGTTGAAATGCTGCAGCCAAAAAGCCCAGGAAAATCTTTTCAAGCAAGGCTCATTTTTCTGACCCCTGGCAGAAATTCTGAACAACAGTCTCCCTCACTACCTTGCTTGGCAAAAGTAGAAAAGGTAGAAAAGGCACCTCCCCAGTTGTGCTGCGCGGTGTCCAGTCCAGGATGAGCAGAGACCTATGTGAAAGTGATTCTTTGATGTATGAGAGGGTGGGCTATTTGTATACCAAGATTCCTCATCAATATCGAATGCTGTGAATCTAAGAGCCATTCAGTTCTGAGGAAACTAAATGGCAAAACAAGGTATGACAGTGGGTAAGCCAGAAGCACGGCTTCTGGATGTGACTTGCTCACTAACGTCCTGTGTGACCCTGGCTTACTCAGCGTCCTCTGGCAATCTCAGTCTTCTCACTGATAAAGTGAAGGTATTACATTATTTCATGCCCACACTTCCTTCCAAAGCCACAAATACAGAGATCTAGTGTCAACAGAGTTTCAAACTTTTCACTCAGCTTTTAATACTATCTAAAAGACTAATAAACTACCTTCATTTGAAACGATTTAAGGCACGTTGACTTTCTTCCACCTGCTACCTACTAAATTTGACATTGGGGATGTGGGAATTAAAGAGCTGTGAGTTGCTCACCGTTGGACAGGAAACACACAATTGAAGACGTAACTGAAATATATTTTGTTAGTACAAGGACCCCTTCCCCATTCCCTCTAATGAGTTATAGTTTCTTAATCGTTGTTAGAATCATATAACAATCAAGCCTAGTCGCCCCTGAGGCTTGGCTTAGACAGTAGAACAGTTTATGCTAAATAATGCAAGTTTGTCAAAGCATCCTGGGGTTTTCTTCTTAACTGATCTCATCTTTGTGGATTCACTGAAGTGTCTTCAGTGTTATCCCCATGATTACTATAGACACTAAGATCAAATAGACAAGGGTTTTTCCTCCCCATCTGACACAGTCTGCAGTCAAGTGTCAGTTTTCTCATCCGCGTAAGGGGAGCATATTTTATTAGTCCTCTCAAAGGATAAAGGCAATGTCTGAAAAGAGGTTAGCATATGAGGCACTCAATAAATATACTCCTTTTTAGTAATACCACGTAGACTGCTTTCTTTCCCTCTTACACCTCCAAAAGAGAACAATGATCATCTATAGCACATAGCAGCTGCAACCATGTAACACCCAGAGCCAGGTTTGCCCTCAGAAACGCTGTGCCTCCTCCTGGTGGCTTGTGATGCTCTACACATTCAGAGCAACTTCTCTAGTAACAAACTATTGAAATGATCCCTGAAAATATAGTCTTAGCACTCAGTAAGTATAATCAATGATTCATGTTAGCATTATGTTATATATGCAGGCATAGCATAGACCTTCCACTTGTATTTTACCTGGTTCATAATATTTGTATGAGACAAGGCCGGTCAATTGTACTCAAGAGAAAGTTCTGTAGTCATTCTCCCTGCACCTTGAATATATTCATGACGTTGCCTTTAATTTTTTATTTGTTTCTTTCTTATCAAGTCTAGTGCATCTTACTGTCAGTATTAATCCGATTTTAAGCCTCCTTTCCATCTTCTTGTTTCAAATTATGAATGCTACTATTTTCCCAAAAATGGTTGTAATCGCTCTTAAAGATATTTATTCGGTTATCTATAGAAACAGAAAAAGAGAACCCAAATTTAGCTTAGTTAATTTGAGTGTTAAGGAAGGCTTGAGAAAAAAATTGACAACCATAACATGCTTTTGAAAGAACCGTGAGCAGTAGAAAGGAAGCCCAAGAGGGGGCCGGTGTTATGCAAAGGCACTGGGATGTGAAGGCTTATGCCATCTCTGATAACTCTCTCTGTCCACAGTGAAGAATGTCTACAGTTGGGTGCTAAATCTGAAAGAGCCTTGAGCAAGAAATACATTAAGAAATATGGGAACTTTATCTAGAAAGCAAAAGCGAACCCTGAAGGATTCCAGGCAGGGGTATGCATTATCAGATTTACATTCCTAAAGGTGACACTAAAAGCAGCACTGGGGATGGATTATAGCCTCAGTAGACTAAAAATGTAGAACCACTGTCTAGGCAGCAGCATTATTCTATACATGGCCTTATTCACCAACATCTGGCAAGTTTTTGAGCCATCTCATGCCCATGACATGACAAATAAACACGTATTTCTGGTTTAAGTTTAAGGGCAGGTAGATATTAGGGGAGAATGAGAGAAAAGTAAAGTGTGATTGGCAACAACCTGCCATCTACTGCCTACTAATTGGCTGCTCATGTCTTGCTAGTTTTATGGACATTTTACATTTGAGAATAAATCTAAGGCATGATTCATCCCTAATCATTAGAGAGAGAGGAAAACAAACATAAACCAAGGACTGCATTTGAATCGTTTATTTCTTTTAACTACTTAAAGATTATAGCCACAGGCTTTCCACTAACTTATAGGAAAGAAAATACAATAAATAGACAAGTGGAGACAATTCCTCTAGGGGGTGTTGTGAAAGCAATAAGTGCAGTGGAGGCATTTGATAGGCACCCCTCTGCACATCTATTTGGTGCCGTGCAATCTGTTGTTGGTGCTAAAGGCAAATTCTGAACTTCTCTACACCGTTGAGATTGCAAGCTGCCATGAGAGCCTTGCCATACGGGAAGGGGAGACGTGAGTGTTGGATGATCACTGTTAAGTGGTAATATGTGACTGAAATATAAAATAATTATAATGTTAATGATGCTCATGTTCTCATTTTTTTTTAATTACCTCATAATTGAGTACCAGTCACTGGGATAAGTGCTTTATACTCATCTCATTCAGTACGTGAACTAGATACTATCATTCCATTTATACAGATGAAGAAACTTAAGACAGAGGAACTATTCAAAGTCATCATTGGTAGTGGGAGAATGACAAAACATAGATTTGAGTTGGGATCTCTGTACCACCAGAAAAATACTCTTTTTTTCATTTTTAAAAGAGATGAGGACTTGCTCTGTGGCCCAGGCTGGCATGCAACAGCACCATCACACTCACTGCAACTTTGAACTCCAGGCTCACGGAGTCTTCTCATCTCAGGTATGCACCACCATGCTCAGCTAACTTTTTCTTATTTTTTTAAAGACTGGGGGTGGGAGGGTCTTGCATTGTTGCCCAGGCTTATCTAAAAATCCTGGTCTCCTAAGTAGCTGGGATTACAGGCAGGAGCCACTGCAATCACCCAATCACCCTTTTTCTCAACCACTGCTTAATACTGTCCTGTCCATACAAAAGTACCTACTGGTACCACATATACACTATTCAGGTGACAGATGCTCAAGAAGCCCTGAATTTACTACTATACAATTCATTCATGTAACAAAAAAAGTTTGTACCCCCTAAATCTATTGAAATAAATAAATAAATTTAAATTTAAAGAAGTTTGTAAAAATACTGCCCGAGCATATGGGCAGATAATTCGTGGTCTGGATCCACCATCTCCTCATGCGAACTTCTCTCCTTTCCTCATAGAGGCCACACACACTATTCCTCTCCCTCCCTTCAATGTAAGAAACTCTCTTTCTGCAGCTGCCTTGCTCCTAATCTCTCTTCACCTGGTGATCTGCATGTACTCCTTCAACGTTTACTTTAAATGTTACTTACCTTGGAACCAGGAATTATTTATGAAAAGTAAGTAACTAAATTAACTAACGAAATGTGATTCCCTCCTCCACATGTCAAAGCATGAGTTAAATCATGGCTGGGATCGTGTCTGGTATGTACGAATGCCCTATATAGTGAATGTGAAATTTGTCTATATTGATTAACATAATAAAAATACTAATAGATATTCTGACCATATTACTTACATTTAAAATGTTAGGAGGCATTTACAGCCAAAAACTACTTTTCAAGAGTTAGTGTTTGCAGTCGGAATTTCAGGAATGTGAAAGTCTGCAGAATAACTAAATGTTAGTGGAATAGCTTAAAAAATCATTACTTTGGATGAAATATTGGGTTTCTTTTATAATCACTTGCAGAATCCGGATGCATACATTTATCATTTAAATTTGTTGTGCAAAGATGAGAAAAGTATTCACATGTTTTCAGAAATTGATCAACAAATATTACCCTATGATCCAAATGTACCAGACTGAAATGAGAACTGGAGGTATGCAGCTCAAATTCCTCTTCAAGGAAGAGCTCATTGCCTGGGTACAGGCAATGCAGTTAGCTGACAGCCTCTAGCTTTATCAGGGTCTCTCGTGTTCATAGCCAAGGTTCTTTACTTGTTAAGCATTCACCGGCTGAGATCTGAGCAAGGCAGTGGTACGATGACCTAGTCATTTCTTATCTCTATCCTGGAGCTCCAGGGGTGTTACTCCCCAAAACATTCCTTGTGTTTCTTACTATCTCATTGTGTTTCTTAGAGAACCCATCTATAGATAATACACACAGACACATGCACACACAAGAAGGGCAAGCTGAAAACCCAGGCTCTCTCATCACAAAAACAATCATGTAAGGAGTTGAGAAATAGTTTGAGAGTATTTGTCTTTATAAAAAATCTTGCCCAAAGCTGGGCTCCAAGAAATAGTCTCTGCTGTCCTCCTCTCTGTACAAAGGCTACTTTTCCTTTCCGCATAACAGCCAGAGATACAATTTTTTAAACTTAATTCTGAATTCGCGTCCTGTAATGTGTTTGATTACTCTGCCCTCCAATTCATCTTACGTAAAGAAAACAAACAAACACACACTAATATCCAGCTTACGTAAAGAACCAAAAACTAGGCAGGCATCTGGTATGCACTTAACACAAATTAGCTCTACTTTTTCCTGGAGGAAATGTTCTCATTTCATCACTTAATGCTCATGTATTCTTACTAATTAATAATAATTTTCATAGTATTAAAGGCATCATATTCTATACCTCCTTCTTCAACTGTATGTATTAGATCTATTTTGACAATACCTGTAACTTATCCAATTTATTAATGAGGTTGATATAAGCTAAAATTATCTATTTTGTTCACCAGACTCCAATCCTAGCTAATCACAAAAACTTCCCAGATTTTCTCTCTACCTATGGGGCATGTCAAAGGGCTATCAAGGATGGAAAGGTGACTCTGCTTCTGCTCCAGGACAAGCTTTTTTTTACTCCCTGCTCAAGGAGGGTCCCCAGAAAATACAGTAAAATTCTGAAAGCAAGGCCAACTGAAGGATCTGGGTAGTAAGCCTGCACTTAGCACATTTACCTATTCAGTATTTACTTTCTTTAGTTCATCATCATGCTGTTCATTCGGCCCAAAATTATTGGGACTCTATACATGCTTTCTTAAGTGGTAGATGCTGGCCATTCAGAATTTTTAAAGAGAGACTTTGCCCCCTTTGAGGAGGTCACAGGCTAGAGAAGAGTATTAAGGTGTTTTTCCCTATGTTGACCTAAAAAAAATGAAATTTATTTCTTTTTCAAGACATATGTCCCAGTGTCTTCCCACGTGTTATATAATAGAACCTCTATAAACTGACCACCAAGGGACTGTAACAAATTAGTCAACACATGGAGATGGTCAACATAAGGAACTTCCACTGAGTACATGTATGTGGTACATGTCTGGGCTATGAAAATTAGGTCAACTTAATGAGATGGTCAGTGTAGGGAGGTAGTCAAATATGGAGGTTCTACTTTATTTAAAAACTTTGGCTCTATTAAAAATTTGGCAATTAAACTTTGAAAAATTTCAAACACAAAACAATATTGGTTAAAAACAAGAAGGTTTAACCTATGAGACGTCTTTTATCCTTATTCCCCAGCTGGAGTCATTGAAGGAATTTTGTATATGCATTTGTCCAAAATTATATGTACATATGTGTATGTGTATACACGTACAGGAAAGATGGTTCCATATGCTTTTTATACTTAAGAACGTGTTACAAATTTATTTTAGTGTTCCTATACGTTTTACTTAATTTAGTTGCAAAGCGTCATTTGCTGCTAGATTTTATTTCTCATCTTGCTCCCCCAACCTTCCCACTCAACCAGACACTTTCACCTGTAATAGTTTTTTCCTCTGTATTAGCCTTCTATTTCCCCTTTGGCCAAAGAATCAAGTAATCATTACCTTAGGGGTAATTTTGCCAGAGAGAAAGAGTATCAAATAGTCATCTTTGCTATGTCCTTAGATTTTTCTTTTTTAAAACTGTGTCTGAAGTTCAACTTCTGTTCCTAGATTTTTTGCTTCAATTGTACTCTTGGGGCAAGAAATCATAATAACATCTCTCATGATGACTTTCAGAGAAGCAGAATTTATCAGAGGACAATTTTTTTCCTCTCTGACTCCCATCTTGCCCTAGCCATATTTCTACTTTCCCTGTTCCAAGGATATGACATAGATATTCTCACCCCATCCTGAGTTGGCCAGTTCAAGATGCAGCATAATGGATACTTGTCCTTACTTTAGCACTGCTGCTTCCCTGCAGGAAAAACAGGGCCTGTCCTCTGATGGGACACTTGGAGGAGGTGGCAGTCCTAACCTCAGCTGTAGCTCCACCTCCTTATTAACAAAGAAAAATGGAAGAAGAAAAAGGTAACCCTTTATTTTCTTTTTCTGGGCTTTTGGAGCTTTGCAGAGACATTTAAAAAAAAAAAAAAACATAAAAGAGTGTTGCTTTTAACTCTGAAAATATTCACCTTTTAACACAAGGACTCTGCCCTTGAACTTCAAAACTATGTCCTGTCTAAAAGACCAAAGAGTTTCTACAGCAGATTTGGCCTCATGGTTTCTGAGCACTTTTCCTGTCGATTTACTATTCTCATTTTGCGTTTGACTTCTTTACATTTTTTTTTCTGTGTGATCTAGAGAAAGGATTGAACTGAAATATAAGAAACTTCAATAACAGGTATTCCAAGGTATTTAAGAGGGGAACCCTCTGACACAGATCTGACATTGTCTCCATTTGTATGATTGAGAAAACAAAGTACATAAAAGTACAAAGGTTATATCCAGCTTGGTTTCCAGCCTGCTCACCAGTGAGATAAAACTCAGGCTTTTTAGTTAGTTACAGATATGTGGATGTCCGTTTTTTCCTGGTTATTAGTGTTGAAGTATATTGTGAAGTCACTGAAACAGGCTCAGACCATGAAACTTGTACAGTTTTGTTCATAATGTATATCCTGCATATTAAGTAAAGATTATTCTAAAACTAACACAATAAAATACTATGATTTTTAGTTAAAAAGAAATCTAGCTAAAGAAGCAGAATAATGGTTGTTATCAAACACCAAAAATGCATGAGCCAGTGAAGTGAAAGCCCGAAAACTATACAGGTTCACTATTAGTATAACATAATAGTCACAGATTCAGTATGAGTAATTAATCACTCATTTAAGTTAAAGCATTCTACTACTTGACTGATCATAAAAACATTGAACGAGAATACCATCCAGATTCTACCAAGTATTAAAATTTCTACTCTGTCATGCAATTTCACAGCTGAGAGGTCTACCTCCAAAAAATGTTCGAAGATTTGCTAGATATCCTTGGGATAATTGAAAAATTTACCAGGTAGCATTGTTCTGACACATGTACATCCCAACTCAACTAATCTTATAATTTAATATATCTATATAGCAGCATATTTATACAAAAGTACATTATAAATAAAATCCAATTGCATAGGATTGATGATGGCAGTCACCAATAACATCGCTAACACTAGCTTTGTGGTCTTAAGGGAGTTGTTAGTCACACTGTCGTTTACTCATCTATAACATAGGGATGTTAATTTCTACCCACTGGACTTGATGCTGTGAACCAAGCTATACTCTGGAAAATTGGATTTGTTACCTGGGACTCTCTGGCTCCATTCCATTCATGTAGACCCCAGAAGAAAGAGATATTTTATGAGATTTTCTCACCAGCTCTGCCTCCAGTGTCATCATTAACACTTGCCATAAGGCACACAAGTTTAAACTCTTCACAGTAGACATGGTAGGCATAGAGGTAGTTGAGGAACAAGAGTCTTATTTTTCACTGACCACCATTTTCATATCCATGATTGTGATATAAAACTGCTGTCCTAGTGGGTAAAACACCCACCTGAATTTTGTTCATCTTGAAAGGTGTTCTAGTAGAAGGTGGAGCACTAACTCGTATGCTCCTTTGAACAAGGCATTTTGTCTCAGCTTCAGCTTCTAATTATGTTAATAAATGATATTATCTGCTTATTATACTGCCTGGGACATAATAGATGTTTACTTATGAAAACAAAAGCCAAAAGTAACTAACCTTTTCTATCTCCTACTACAAGGAGAGCTTTACATGTTTGTCTTATCTTCGCAATAGTAATATGGAGTAGATGTGATTTATTTCCTGATCCCTTGATAAAATGGGGGTGGATGAAAGGACACAGGGAGGTTAGGTAATTTCTCCAAGGTCACACAGGTGGTAACACTAAACTTTAGTTCCAAGAACTCCAAAATCTGAGTTTTTCCACTGTAGTGTACTTCTTTGGCTCAATACATGAAAGAAATTAGCTCTCTATACAACAAGGTTTAAGAGAAAAAATATTTTTTTGTAAAAAAAAAACCTTATGAATCAGTAAGGATTATTATCTCAAACTAATGGATGAAAAAAAGTGTGTATTTGGTGAATAAGGTAAATTCTTATGTTCTACTTTCTTTCTTCTTTCTTTCTTTCTTTTTTTTTTTTTTTTTTGAGACACTCTGAGTAGAGTACTATGGCATCACAGCTCACAGCAACTTCAAACTCCTGGGCTCAAGCTATCCTCTTGTCTTAGCCTCCTGAGTAGCTAGGACTACAAGCACCTGCCACATTGCCGGGGTACTAGTTTGTCTAATTTTTTTTCTTTTTTTCTTTTTTTTCCAGTAGAGACAGATCTTACTCTTGGTCAGGCTGGTCTCAAATTCCTGAGCTTAAATAATCCACTTGCCTTAGCCTCCCAGAGTGCTAGGATTATGGGCATGAGCCACCACCCCAGCCTATTTGTAATTTCTTTTCTTTCTTCTTCCTTCCTTCCTTCCTTCCTTCCTTCCTTCCTTCCTTCCTTCCTTCCTTCCTTCTTTCTTTCTTCCTTTTTTAGACATAATCTAAATTTGTCACCCTCAGTAGAGTGCTGTGACATCATAGCTCACAGCAACCTCAAACTCCTGGGCTCAAGCGATCCTCTTGCCTCAGCCCCCAGGGTAGCTAGGACTACAGATGCCCACCACAACACCTAGCTATTTTTGGAGGTGGGGTCTTGCTCTACTTGTAATTTCTTAATTGCAGAAAAAGGATTACTTCTGCCCATTCTGTCTTAGTCAACTTATGAATACAAAAATAAAGACAAAGTATGACACATTTCTGTATTCCTTTAAGTACCTCAAATAACTCATGCTACACATCATAGCATCAACATCATTAAATGTCCATACGCCCAAAGTGATTTACAGATTCAATGCAATTCTCATAAAAATTCCAACATCATTGCTAGAATGATGGACCTAGAACAAATACAAAACTTTATCTGGAACAAAAAAGATCCCAAATAACTGAAGTAGTTCTGAGCGAAAAGAACAAATCTGGAGGCATCACATTACCTGACTTCAAATTATTCTGTAAGTCTCCAATAACCAAAATAGCATGGTACTGGTATAAAGGAGACACATAGACCAATGAAACAGAATAGAACCCAGAAATAAAACCATATAGGTATGACCAACTAATTGTTTAGAAAGCCAAAAAAAACATACACTGGGGAAAAGACATACTATTCAATAAATGATGCTGGGCAAACTAAATAACCATATGCAGGAGAATGAAACACTACATACAAGATGGATTAAAGACTTAAAGACTTGAAACAATAAAAATCATAGCAAAAATGCTACACATAGCCTATGCAAAACAATTTTTGAGTAAGATCTCAAAAGCAATATAGCAACAATAAAAATAAATAGGACTTAGTTAAACTAAAGTATTTCTGCACAACAATGAAATAATCAACAGAGTAAATAGACAACCTACAGAATGGGAGAAAATATTCACTAACAGTGCTCCTGACAAAGGGCTAATATCCAGCATCTACAAAGAACTCAAACAAATCAGCAATAACAAAACAAATAATCCCATAAAAAAGTAGGCCAAAGACATGAACAGACTCTTCTCAAAAGAAGATAAGACAAATTACAAATAAACATGCAAAAAAAATGCTTGACATCATTAACTATTGGGCAAATGCATATTAAAATCACAATGAGATACCACCTACTTCTCTCAGAATCGCCATTATTAAAAAGTCAAATAACATGTTGGCATGACTGAAATTAAAAGGGAATGTTTATATACTGTTGGTTGGAATGGAAACTTGTACAATTACTATGGAAAGCAGTGTGGAGATTCTTCAAAGAACTAAAAGTAAACATACCATTCAACCCAGAAATCCTACTACACATCTATTCACAGGAAAAGAAGTCATTTTATTGAAAAAAAAAAAAAAAGACCTATGTACCCAAATGTTTATCACAGCACAATTCACAATAGCAAATGTATGGAATCCACCTAAGTGCCCATCAATTCATGACTGGATAAAGACACGATGGACACACACATCATGGAGCACCACTCAGTGATAAAAAGGAATGAAATAATTGTCTTTGCAGCAAGTTGGACAGAACAAAACACAGTCCTAAGTGAAGTATCTCAGGAATGAAAAAACAGGTACCACATGTTCTCATATTTAAGTTGGAGCTAAATGACATATACAAAGAGCAGTAATTGACATTAGAAATTTAAAAGGAGGGAATAGTGGGGAGGGGGGTAAAAATATACCTATCAGGTACAGTATACACTATTCTGGTGATCGGTACTAACTTCAGCTGATGCAATTTATCCATGGAACAAAAAATACTTGTACGCCCTAAATTTTTTAAGTGATAAAATAAATGCATCACCATAAAGCTGTTAGATAATATTTTCAATCAATTACATCTAGATTAGAAGACCAGAGATATTTTTCCCATAACTGTAGGACTAAAATATAAATATATTAATTATAAAATATATTAATTTATATTAATATTCAAAAACATTCTATCTTATCCCTACACTCTTTCTACCGCACAGCTCCACCCCATCAAGCTATTGGCTTAGACTAAAAGCAGGTGAGGGAATTTGAAATTGCAGTAAAGAAGAAAAAAATGAGTAAAATAAAGCAGAAATCTTTTATTGCAAGACATCCTGATCTCAGAAACACTGACCGCGTGACCGATGGGTCATTTCTATTTGATGTCAGATGGAGGTGTTTAAATTCTCAGTTTCGAGATTGATTGAAAATCAGATCATATCATACTTTCTGCCAAATCCCAACTTTCAGCTATTATGCTCCTCTTAACTTTTTTTTTTTTTTAAACTTTCTCCTACAACAAAAGAAGAGGTCTGTTCTCTTATTTTTCAATTTTCAACAGCCCTTTTTGGATCATAAGCAATTGACAAAAGAAACAGATATATTTTTATAATATGCTTTGCTGTTAAAATGTGTCATAATTCTATCATCTTTCAGACATTTAACCAGAGCATCTGAAGAATCATTTTCAATGCTTTCCTGACCTGGTATGTTTTGGCCAGATTATACAGTTTCAGAAAACACTCATAAAAACGATGACTAGAAATAAATATAAAACACTTATAAAATCTATGACTAGAAATATAGTAAATTCACTGACCACTTATACCTATCTTCAGGGAAAGTGCTCCAGGTTAAAGAAAAATCCTCCATTTTCCACTTCAAAAATATCTATTTTATACTGTAGCATTTGCCTCTTCATTCTAACTTTATACCTCTTCTGGTGATAGTCCATCTTTTATTCGGCTTGTCTTAAAATCTAATATTTACGCCCTTTTAACAATATGTGAGTTTTGGGTGGAAGGAGCATCCTTCTCCACGTGTCAGGGGCTCCTCTGGCTTCTCCTGGATCTTTCTTTTGTGGGTAGGTTGACACATTTCATTTGGTAGTTTAGAAGGAATAACTGTATGTGTAGAATTATTACCCTTTCTCTTCCTTCTGGGTACAAATTCCGTGCAGAAACCATATGTTTTACTCTTGTGGAGTTGGGGTTGGTTCCAGACTATTCCATGAAAAGGTGATTTAATGTTAACTTTTACAATGTGGAAGAGAGTCTTCTAGAAATATTCACTGTGTTCTGTAATATCAGCCTGTGTTTGTAGTAAAGATAATTTTTTGTCCTTATGTATCTTATTCTTTTATCTTCTAACTTAGTTGGCAGTAAACTGCAATGGGAAGAGGGTTTCTATATATTTCTATATATTACTCAAAAACCTTAGCAGAGAAAAGGAGAGGAGTAAGTATTCATCAACACAACGGGAAAAGTTCCTTGGTTTGTATAAGCTTCACAATTCTAGACATGGAGTCTGATGGCAAAGGAAAATATAGGTCAGTGATCCCATGAGGGAAAAAAGTTATCCCACTGTGTTTTGGAATGTCTGTCTCTAATCCCAAAAGACAAGTTCTGCAATTGTATGGGGGGTGGGGGGAAGAGGTGAAGTTTAAGGATAAAAGGATATATAAGATAAAGTAAAAGGGAGATGATTAAAATTCAAACAAGGAGGAAAGCCAATATTTTGTGTTCAAATTGTCAATTTATCACAAACAATGAAACTGTGAATAAGGACATTTGCTCTGAAGCTATTATAGAATGCTTGGGTTCCAATGCTAGGTCTGCCCCTGCCTGTTTGCACTTAGATTTTTTTATATCACCTTTCTGAGCTTTAATTTTCTCTCTTGAACAAAATGTAGCATCTACTGTCTACATAGAGTCATTGAGAAAGTTTAATGACCCAATGCAAATCAAACATCATTCATGGTCACACTAAGAACTTATTAAATGCTATATGGCAGTGTCACTATATGACAGAGGGCAGGTTTGTTAATGGTTATATGTTGAAAGTGAAGATGAAAAGACAGTTGATGCTATGTTTGGGATTCCTTATCATTAGTATATGACATATCTGTGACCAATACCAATAGTGGCACAACACGTAAGATATAGTAAGAAATAAACCCACAATGTTACAACTCCGAATTTTTAAAATAAAATAAATACGTGTGGATTAAGAGAATGGATTATAAACAGTGATGCTATTTCCTATTCCTATAGTTTTGCTTCTCCCTGCCACTTCTGCCTGGAATATCTTCTTTTCACTTTATGAACTTTCATTTGAGATCAAGTCTCTAAAACATCTCCTCTTTAAAGCCCAGCCTAATATCATTAAGCAGTAAATTACAAATTATTAAAGCAAATGCAAGGCTGAAAATAATGATACACATGATACATGTTTGTCTTTAATGAATATTAAAGGAACTATGTATTATGTGTATAAAATACCTCATTAGATTTGCTCTTACCACCAACAGTAATTTGTGAAAATCTAAATATTTTGTCAATACATGATAGATACTTTAGTCACTACATCTGAAACAGATTTTGGAGCTAAATAATGATTGGAGAGCAAACTATATGGAAGGCATGTTGTGCATGCTGTAATCTATTTAGATAAGACAAAAACGTGCTATAAAAACCACCAGGTTATAAAATAAATAAAAGCAAACAATTGCTACAGTATTCTAAGTGTCTATTTTTCTAGAATCATGTTGCTTTTTCAGGTCCAAAGATTTCCTCTAAGGTGTGTAAAAATACAACCTCTCCTAATATGATAAGTGTCTCATTCATTGACTTCTTGCAAAATCCTTTAATCCCAAACAGAAACCCTTATAAATAAGTGTTAGACTTTAAGAGTGCTTAAGAAATCCAGCTATACTAAAAAATAAGAAATTGGAGTAAATGACTTTTTATTACACAAATGGATATGTAATTCGTAATTTTTTTTTTTTTTTTTTGTGAAACAGAGTCTCATTATGTCACTCTTGGTAGAGTGCTGTAGCATCACCACTCACAGCAACCTCAAACTCTTGGGCTTAAGTGATTCTCTTTCCTCAGCCTCCCAAGTAGCTGGGACTACAGACACCTGCCACAATGCCCGGCTATTTTCTTGTTGCAGTTGCCATTGTTGTTTAGCTGACCCTGGGCTGGGCTTGAACCTGAGAACCTCAGTGCATGTGGCTGGCGCAGTAACCACTGTGCTACAGGTGCTGAGCCCGTAATTCATGAATTTTGTTGCTTTTGAAACATGAATTCATGAATTTTGGGAAGCTTGGATCCCTAGACCCCCAAAGATCCTATAACATAGAGAAATTCTGATGCAGTTTCTGCAGATCCATAGAAGGTTGATAGAAAGGGCCTCTGAAGACCTATTATTCCTTCAAATAATATTTGATTTTCATATGTGTTTGGGTAGTTGTCAGTGATTAAATTTGGTACATAATCCACAATCAAACAAATGAATTAAAAAAGTTAACAAAAATGTTAAAAACCATTATCTGTGCGCCCACAGAGCTCATTGCTACTGAGCTTATCAGGTATACATGATGCAGCTCTGTAAAATATTAAGAAATCCATGTTATTTTCATAAATTGATAGGATCAACTTGCAAATTACTGATAGGGAAATTCATATTGAAAAACAAATACTAATGGCATTGATTTTTATTTATAAATAAGTCTATCCTACATTTGTGAAAGGTCCCTATTCTATCTACAAATGAGTTGAATATGTTTAATCTCCTAATTCCACAGCAGAACCACGTTTCTCTTCCTTGGTTCTGTCAGGTGACTGGTTGTGGTACAGAGAATTGAATGGAAGTTTTTATACATGTCTTTGAATTTTGGATAATTATCTGTTAACCAGGAAAGTTAAGATCCAACTAAGGATTTCAGATTTGGCATGCATAACTCTCCCACAGGCTTAAGGATTTGCTTCTGGGGTAGAGAAAGTGGAACTGCCCAAGATTCAAAGAATATAGACTTGAAAGACTACCTTTTCTCTCCAACATAACACTGAAGCTCTCAGTTCTATGCTTTAGTGAGTATGGAATTAAAAAGGGAGTGAGCTTCACATCCCATGCTCCTAGTTTCAATAGTAAGAACTGCACTGTCCTTTCATAAACACCAATTATTATAAAACACCAGGACTGCATTGGCACATAAAACAAAGCTAATAGGCAGTAAATAATAGCTTTTCTTGTCAATTTTCTATAACTCTATTTTATTGACTAGGATTATTCTCATTTAATAGATGAAGAAACTGAGATTTAGGAATCTGAGGTCACCTTAAAAAAAGCACAAAGCTAAAAAGTGTCAAAGTCACGACATGAACTTAGGTTGACAGAGAAAGAGAGAAGTGGAGACTGAATTTTGAACATGTCAAGTTGGATATGGCTGTTGGACATCCAGGGGTGGATGTTGAGAAAGCTACTGGGTCTGGTATTGGGGAAATTAAATTGGAGACACAGACACAGGGAATATTTTTATGTGCATTGTAGTGAAAGTGAGAGCAATGGTTAACATTTTTTAAAGGAAATTGCAAAGGGTAAAGGAAGCATTGAAAGTGCTGTCAGAAAAAAAGAATATCTCATAGACTACTTTAAACAAGAAAAAATAAATACAAGAGGTAGGGGAAAACAAGGGCACCAAATATCAGAGATGCAAAGGAAGTGATAGTTTCAAGATGGGATCACAAAGCAAGGAGAAAGATTGGAAAAGAAAACAAAAAAAAAGGAAAATACCCTCTCTGACCTTATTCTTCTTCTCCGAAGAGGACTTTGTTGTATTTCTGGGCTATAGAGGAAAGACATATAAAAGAAACTGAAGAAGCAGAAGAGAAAGAACCATCGCCAACAAAACAAGCCTCCATATGACACTGAAATGCGTGAAACGAGTTTAAGAGCATAGGAAGCAGATTAGCCTCTGCCAAAGAGGTCATTTTCTCTGAGTGTGGAGTGAAATTGAGGAAATAGGAATGTCCATGACATGGAATCAGGCAGGTTCATGGCACACAAGCTCCATTCCTGAGTAGGAAGAGGCCAGGACACCAGCTGAGAGCACTGGACCAGCAAGACTGGAGGAAGTGGATGTTTGGGGGACATGCACCTCTGAAGATAAAGAACATAATTTTGCAAGACTGTATCATTCTCTCTCAAAGCATAGCACTGGCAGTGTAGGAATCAAAAAGGCAGAGAGATGTCCAACAAGTTATTTGGTGCTCACAACTATTCTGAAAAACAAAACTTCATTATTTCCCCTTTTTAGGTAGGAACTGATGCCTTAACCTAAGTGATGTAGGTAGCAGAAGGCAAAGTTGAGTTCTGATCCCAGGTCCTTTGATTTATGCACTGTACTACCCACATAACTCACATCAAGGATTTCCGATAAAAGTGCTCAGCTTATGTGGAAGATATTTTGAGAAAACATTTGCTTTGGACAAAGGCTTTTAATGATTGTTCTTAGAAAAGTGCTATATCTCAAGACAATGGAAATGTCATGTATTGCAAAAATGGGGGTTTTTTGCATGTGTGTGTGTGTCTCTCTCTATATGGGTTTTAATTCTTTTGTGCAAAATAACATCTAACGTAGCGGAGCTTGTTTTGCCTTCAATAGTGGCTCCCTTTGTTTGGATTTTATAGGGACATTAGCCATTTCCCTTTATTTACAAAGAATAAAGAAAGAAATATCTGTAGGTTTTAATCATCATTATGTGGTCAAAACCCAACCTAATGGATTTTGAATGTTTTTGTCTCCCGAACCCTGTCCTATCTGATTCGTTTTAAGATGATATCAAAAGTGGATTTTTAATTAGGAATAAAGGGCAGATTATAATGCACCTTTTTTTAAAAAAGGGATTAGAATAAAAAAGCTGATGACTTTTTTAAAAGTCAAACTTCTAGTCAGAGTATTTTCACCATAATGGCTTGTGACATGCATACAATTAGTGTATTGGTCAGGATACAGGACATTAGCTCTTACAATAAACAATCCCTAAATCTCAGTGGTTCAAGTGCATTTGTTGCCCATGTCACAGAGAATAGCTCTCCTGCTAGCTCTTCTCCAAGTAGTGGCTCGGGGATCTAGGCTCTTCCTGCACACCATCCTCTATATGCGAACACCACAGGTGCCAAGGGATGGTGCACCATCTGGAGGAATTACGACCACACCTGTGAGCAGAATATACTTCCACCATGTTTCATCTGTGAGAACCTCATCATATCCCAATCCAACACAAGGAAGGCTTGGAAATGTAGCCATCCTGTATGCCCAGGAAAAGGAATAAGACTGACAGGCATCTAGCTAATCTCGTCAACAAGTAGACTATGTTACTGTACAACTTTTTTTATCTGTTATGGTAAACATTAAGAAATTACAGTTACATGAATACCTAATGTTTCTGGGTAATTACATGCACTAAATGGAAAAAAAAGTATTTTCAGCGACTTAGTTGTCATCATCTCTCGTATTTATAAGTTATCATTTTCCATCTCTTTTAGCATACCCAGATTGAAGAATGAGGAACAGAGGTTATATGAAAACTTAGTATTTACTGAGAATCAAAATGAGGAAACAAAGTCTCAGAAAGATAAATAAAGTATTCAAGGCTGGTAAGAAGTAGAGCTTGGATTATACCAATGGCTTTAGGAATCCAACAGCTTTACATGGAATCATAAGCATTAGGATGTTTTTTGCATGTTTAAATAGGTTCATTTTAAGGAGTATTAGAGCTTCTTGCAGCCTTCAAACAAGCTCCCCTCATGTCCACAGTGTTCTTTGCTTAGTTGTCTTTTATCCACCACATATCAACTTAAAATCTCACTAGAGGAGACATCATTTTTGACCCTACTTAAATGCTGGTCTCACTTTATTATTATCTCTCCCAGATCGTTTTTACCTATTTACTATTAATATGCAATTTAAAAATGAGAAAGTAAAAAAAAAATAATAAATAATAAATAAATAAAAATGAGAAAGTACTATGAGGGGTAAAATCACATCTCCTGTACCTTGCTGAAAAGTGCAATGATGACAATATCATTCACTCTTCTAGACTCAGGGCTTTCCACAGTGACTAACATCTTGATACATAAATTAATTACTGTACGTACTTGAGTATAAGCTGAGTTTTTTCGGCACAAAATTTGTGCCGAGAAACACGAACTCGGCTTATACTCGGGTCATACAGGTTATCTGATTCGGTGCGC
>CAUYPK010019467.1:0-50282 GCA_963574355.1 Loris lydekkerianus
TAAGGTGGTTGAGAATAAAGCTCATTACTACGTGCCACTCTGAGCTGTAGTCTGCTTCTTGCTACCATAACAATTACAGGAGCAAGCTTGCATTAGCGGCAAGGCTGCTGTTCCCTCGCGTCACCATCACCACAACAAGTACAATGGACACTGTTCTGGTGACTGTTACACGAAAGCCCTGACTTCAGCCTTACACAATTTTTTCATGAAAAATTCACAAAATCACTTTTACCCCCCAAATCTATTGAAATAAAAAAAGAGAATTATAACATATTAAATTAAAAGGCAGACCATATGACATCATTGTAAAATCCTTCAGAAAAATAAAACAATCTTAACTTGTAACACTATAGGAAGATTTCAAATAAATATTATAAATTTTAGATATATACATAGCGCATGTACATATTTTAGAAAGGAAAAAGAAGAAGGAAACAAGGAAGGAAGGAAGGGAGGAAGAGAAGGAAAGAGGGGAAAGCTTAGTTCCTATTCATCGATTCTGTTTAAAATGGTTTTGTTTTCTCAACAGATTCTCATATTTTCTCAGTAGATTCTCATCTTTCCTCATACAGATGCTTCATTGAACACATTGGGTGATCCATACATATGTCTGGAGCTTGCCAAGATGAACCAGCTAATGATGAGGAAAGCAAAGCTCTTTTTGCTTCCAAATCATTAATTCCCCCCATGTTAACACACCAGCCAGAAGATTCCACATGAATAACTGATTAAAATGAACCTTTCATCAACTAAAAGATAATTGGATAGGGGGAGAAAAAGCATGACAGAATAAAGAGAAGAATCTCCTGAGTATAAATGTCTGCTACAAATGGCCTAAGGCCTACCAGACACGGAGTTCAGAAATTTCAAAACATCTCTGGAGGTGATCTGGGTCTGTCTATGTAGGAGCAACTTTATTGAAGAAGCATCCTTCAGATGCTTTCTGATGAGCTGATTTATACATCTCACATTAGTTTTGGACCCTTAATGTATGAAGATACATTTAGAAATGGATTACCTTAAAGTTTCCATAAAGCATTTAAAGCAAGTTAAATAGATTTAAGTATGAACAAATATCTCCCTTTTCAAGCAGATTAAGAGGCAAGCCTCATATTTTTCAGGCTTTTTCTCATTACTTTTAATTTACATTTTCAAGCTGTGCTTATTTTTTACATAATTTAAAGAGAATCTCCTTTGATATCCTTTATGATCATGATACCAATATTCTGAGAGTAAAAGAATCATACTCTGAAACACATACATGTATACACACACACACACACACACACATATTTATATATATATATATATATATATATATGAAAGAAGAAAATAAGAATAAAAGTCACTTTTCTCTGTTGTCTGCTGTGACTGATTAACACAACCAATTATAAAATTAGTCTACTTGGGAAGAAATAACCGTATCTTTTCAGTTGCTTGAATATCTACCATAGAATCGTGTTCTCCGGTAGTATACTGTTTTACTTAAAAATTATGTGTCTGAATCAGATACTTAATAAGGGATGAGTTCATTATTTCATCCAATAGATCTCATATATTCTCATGTTTTTTAGTGAGTTACATGAAGCTACTTATGTGTCCGTTAAATAGCACTATAGGCATTTCCTTAGTGTTAATGATAGAATATCAACTTTGCTCATTCAGCACCATTATAGCACTATTTTGCTATCAGCATGGCTGTCTGCTTAGTGTCTGAGCAAGGAAAAAAATAAAATAAAACAAAAACTCACAACCTTGTTCTTTATTGGTTACTATTCCCCAAACCTTATAGAAATAGCAACAGACATTGACAATATCTCATCTTAACAGACATGAATAGTAAAGTGTGATGTTCATTTTCATGGGCTACTAGAACCAGCAAAATGCAAAGACCAGGAATAAAAGACAGCAGGAAGTTCACCTCGCATGAACTCCTTAGATCTGTATAAGGAGTTTACTATGAATAGCATGTTGATGCAAACAATCTATTTCCCAAGCTGTTCACCTAAGGAATGATGGCTCCAGGCCCAAATAGGTAGAGATATGCTTTTTGTCTCAACCATTGACTGAGGGGATAAGAATAAATTTGACATGCCTTTTGGGGGTTGGACACAATTATAAGAGGGACTTTACCTAACAAATGCAATCAATCTAAGCTGGTTCTTTGTACCTTCGATGAATCCCCAACAACAACAAAAAAAGGATACACACATGTACATATCTTTCCTAATTATCATGTTGATACCGGAATTTCACTCCTCAGTAGGTCCTTGGTCTCAGGGATTCGAAGAATGAACCCACAGACCACAGATCAGTGGTAAGATAGGACTTTTATTAGAAGTTAGAAAAAATACAGAAGTAAAAAGCACCAGAGCTTCTGGAAGGGGGAAAGAACTGAAGAACTCCCTCGGGACTCTCCACTTGGGCTCTTTCATCTAGGGGTCTTGAGTCTAGAGGATTACACATTGAAGGGACTAGGGTATGTGCTCCAAGGTGGAACCACCCAAAAAACCATCACAGGCTGCTTTGTTCATGATCTATTAGGACCCAGAGGGTGTATCCCGAAAAAGGCAGTCTGTTTGTGCCTAGAAATGGGGTTCTGACCTCTGAGCTCATCTGGATCTAGAGAATGGGGAGGTGGGATCCCTGTCTAGCCCTGAGTGGTGAATAGAAGCTCTAACTGCTATTAGGGGAAAGAAGCACTGACCACTCCAAACTGCTTCCTGCTGAAGATGGACGGTGATATGGGGAAGCAGTTAGAGGTTCCTCAGAGGAGGTTGATCCAGGGTTCATAGTAAATGGAAATTTAGGTTGATTCTTCTAGCTTGGGGTAAAACGTTATTGTGTTCTCTTCATGAAATTTCCCAGGCCCAGAAAACTAGGGTCCCTTGTCCAGGCTGGAATGAGGGAACCCTATATCAACAGATGGGGACAGTTAGGGTCTCTTCAGATGAGCAGTGATCCAAGGGTCTGCAATAGAGTCAGGTCTGGGCTGGAACCCTTTTCACTGTTTGTGGTTTGATGATATTATCTCTGAAAGATATAAATCTGATTAGTACATTAAAAGGCAAGGTCAGAATAGTGAGAGGAGGGTATTGATTTTGAGATAAAAGTATATTAACACTTTTCTTGCTGTCTTCTCAAATCTTCTTTAGAAGTGTGGGTGGACTGTAGTTGATATTCTTCATGGTCTGCTTCTGTAGGAGGTGGTTGGTTCAAGGATTTTACTCATGAATAATGTATCCAGGAATCTATTCCCATAACTTAACAGCTGTAGAAGAAGACAAGATAACAGAAAAGGGACCTTCCCAAGTTGGGGTTAGGGAAGGTGAATTAGAGGGAAGATTCGTGCAAGCCCCAGACTCGCGCACGTGTTAGTAACACGTGCACTCGTGCTCCACCTCCCTGGAGATGGGCAAGACAGGCCAGTGGTGTGCCCTCAGTGGACTGGAGAGGCCTCGGGATCCCCCCTCAGCTGGTGAGAGTGCTGGCCTTCACCTTCATTGTGCCATAGCAGCTTTCCAGAGTCTGTAAAAGCCTGTAAGTTCTAAGAAGCCTTGAAGCTGTTTGAGAGTTCGAAGTTTAGGGTGAACCAATATTGGTCTTATTCTTTCTTTGCCCAAGGCTCTCTTCTCCTGCGAAAGCTGGAGACTCAAACAGTGAGCTTCAGGCATACATAATTGGGCTTTAGTCTTGGAAACTTTGTACCCACCATCAGCTAGAAAGTTTAATAGAGCTTGGGTAGTTTTGTGGCATCCCTCTGCATCTGACACTCCGAAAAGAATGTGATCTACATACTGAATAAGAGTTGCCGTAGGATATGAAAAATGACTCAATTCTTTGGCTAGGGCTTGTCCAAGCAAGTGAGGGCTGTCCCTAAGTCCCTGGGGTAACAGAGTCCATGTGAGGTGGGGTCTTCAAAAGCAAAAAGGTATTGGGAATTTTATTTTGTTCTTCCCACCTGTTTTTCGGTAGCCCACACCTCTGGATAATTTTTGTCTCTAATAAGGGAAGGCATAGTATATGTTCCTGTCTCATATTCATATAAATGGTTGTTCCTGTTTTAGTTGGTATATCCCTCCCTCCCCAAAAGGGGGCAGGACTTTCAGGCATGATTAGGAAGGCATGAGAGAATAGCCAGTCACCCTAATTGCAGCTTAAAGGCTAAGAGAAAAATTTGATAACTGGCATTCTAGACACCCCCTGTATAGTTACAGATTTGGTGGGTAAAAGACCAGGGTTAGAGAGGAGTACAGGAAAAATTGCTCCAGTGTCCAGAAGAAATTATTTCTCCTGGCCCTCCACTATGAGGCAAACTTGGGGCTCCTGAGGGGTGATGACACAAGCTGGAGCCATGAGAATCTGCCCCAGGCACCCTCACTCCAGTTTGGGCACTAATGGCATCACTGTCCCAGGAGGCCTTCACCTCTGGGGACAGGCTACACTCCAGTGGTCACCTTGCATTCTGGACAGGGGCCTGGTGGCTTGCCAAACAGGAAGCAGTCCTTCCTGGAGTGGCCAGTCTGACCACATTGGAAGCACATGTTCTTAGCTCCTTTGGCTTCCCTCTGCCCCTGAATGGTGCCTGTTTGCTGGAGTGCCTTTACTAGAGCTGTCATTCTTTTTTTATCCCTTCTCTCTTTTTCCTCCTCTTCCTCCTGATCTTGATTATAAAAGACCACAGTGGCCATTTTAAGAACATTCTCCAGGTTATGATCTGGGCCTAGAGTCAATTTCTGGCGTTTTCTTCGAAAGTATGGGGCCACCTGAGTGATAAATTTATATTTTAAAATAATTTGTCCCTCTAAGGAGTTGGGTGTCAACTGGTTGTATTTTCTCATCTCCTCCCTAAGCCACTCAAGAAAGGCTAAGGGACTCACATTTTGCTCCTAGTAAATAGTAGACAACTTAGGTTTTAAGTTCATAGGTTTTTTTCTTGGATCGACATAAACATTTTAGGATACATGTTAGAAAATATTTATGCCACCAATCGCCTTGTTTCTCAGGATCCCATTCAGGATCCTAAAAGGGAACTGCCTGTCTTCCTGTGGGGTATCTGTCCCTTTCCTCAGGAGATATATTGTCATCAATATTGGACATGAACCACAAATCACCCCACTTTCTAGCTTCCTCCAAGAGTTCATTTTTTTCATTAAAAGTTAAAGTTTGATCTAGTAGTAGCATTACATCTCTCCAAGTGAAGTCAAATCTTTGTCCTAATCCCTAGAGAACATCTATGTACTTATTGGGGTCATCAGCAAATTTTCCCAAATCAACCTTAATTTGCTTCAAATCTGCCAGGTAAAATGGAATGCATACTGGTGCATTTCCCCTTTCACCACCTGCAGTCTCCACTAAAGAACACAAAGAAGGATATGGTTGCCTTCTGGAGGTCCCAGTAGGACCAGAAAAAATCTCTTGGGACAGCCTCCCTTCTGGGGTTTTCTGAACACACAGAGGAAGGTGTGGGAGAGGTAGATGGTGGGTTTAAATTAGGTGGTAATAGCACCTCTCTCAGGAATCCCTGACCATTTGGGGAAGTCACTACAGCCAGGAGAACTGAATCTATCTGACAGGTCTTACACAGTTGGGGGTTGTCCCTGAGAAAAAGAAAAGCTTGCACACAGGGCACTTCAGACCACTTTTCTTCTTATTTACAAAAAGTATCTAACTGAAAAATGGTGTCATAATTTAAAGTACCCTCTGGGAGCCATTGTTCACCAGTGGAGAGTTGATAATGAGGCCAGGCCTGGGTGCAGAAGAAAACCATACATTCTTTTTCCAGCATCTGGAGATCTATATGTCCCAACATAGCCCAGCACAGTGTTCTGGCAGCACAGGCTGAAATATCAGGTATCCAGGAGTCTGGTCCCACCTGATGACAGTTCTCTTAGCAAGAGAACTTGTTACCTGGGTGTTCTCAGAGAGAGAGAGAACATTACCCATCTCTGGGAAAGAACAAACCTTCAGCATATTAATCAATCCCACCCCATATTCCTGGGTTGGTAAAGTATCCTCTAACCAACCCAAGAAGCCTTCTGACCAAACAAAAGAAAGTGTCCTTTCAATGCTTGGGGAAGAATCCCTGAGGAGAGTGGGCTCCTCAGCCCTGTGCTTGTCTGGAATTAGCCACTATTACCAGTGTAGCACTTAGTACCTGCTGGTTCTCCTGTGCTCCTTACTTGCTGGCAGCACAGCCCAAGAAATCAGGTATCAAGGAGCCTGGTCCTACCTGATGCAAGTTCTGCCCCTTTCTGTGCCTGCTCCAGAGTATCAATCAAAATGGGATGAGCCCTGCCCTGGAGAAAACGGCTGTGCATTGTTTGCACATCGAACCTTTCATTATTTCTACAAGCTTCTTCTAAATTCCCAGTAATAAAGGAAAATAGGCTTTTTATCACAAGCAGTTCTTAAATGCTGTGCTTTCCAACCTCCCTTTCTTTCCCAAAAAGTTGGAAAGGCAACAATAATTAAACTGAGGGTTGAGAAACACTTTCAATTTTGCATTGTAACCAGCTACAACTAGGCAAAGTCTTAGAGAAATCCAGGATGGCTTTGAACTCTTCCATTTATGCCAATAGACAGAGGAGGGGAGGATCAAATAGCTGGGGTGATTTTTCCTGCCTTTCTTCATTTTCAAGAGACTAGATCATAGCCAAGGGTTTAGGGCCAGTCTTGCCTTGGGGAGTTGCCCCTATGTTGCTGTCCACTGGGCTTCTAGTTGACGATGCA
Source organism: Loris lydekkerianus (assembly GCA_963574355.1). NCBI lineage: Eukaryota > Metazoa > Chordata > Mammalia > Primates > Lorisidae > Loris > Loris lydekkerianus. Next base: position 6,733 of record CAUYPK010019467.1, read on the forward strand.
GAGGCTGAACCACAGATGAAATGAATGATTTTAAAAGGGAAGGCTGGTGCTCACTCAGGCACAACAGCAATCACTTGCCTTTATTCACTTTCTTATATACCCAAACTCATCAGATAAAAATAATCCAAGAATAAAGAAGACAAAAGGTAATAAAACTGTCATCAAGATTCCTTATCAGCGTTAATACAGCAAAGTACATACACACCTTCCTAAACTAAGAATATTCTATTTGGAGATAAACAACAATGGAGATGAACCACAAAGGGCTGGGTTGTCTGTTCTGTTTGCCCACTTCCCTACATGACTAACTGAAAGTCATTGTGTAAATAGATGTAGAAGATTAAGTGCAACCGCCCACTGCCCCAGGCAAATGGTCTGTCTCCTGCTACGACTTGGAGAGGGCCCTCCAGCACACCCTTTCCTTTAAGGCATGACTGCCTGCATTTTTCATCAAAGCCGCTTCTGCGAGCTGGAATAGAATATCTCCCAAAACTCACATCTAGCCCAAGTACTGGAAATGTTCCTTCTCAGGGCCTCATACTTCAAGGAGCACAAATGAGACTCTTTCACCTTACAAGGGTGCAGGGGACTGTGCCTCTTCACCCCTAGGCTTCCGTTTGTAGGCTCCTTGTCAACCAGAGAGGTCGTATAGAGGAGTAATTTTGCTCTTTGTTTAGAGCCAGCTTCTTGGCCTCTAACTGTTAACATAATTCAGCTTTTTCTCAAACATACAGAGAGCCAATTGAATTCAATCTACAATGAAAGGCAGTAAAAACAACCTTATGACACATCTACAACATCTGAAGCACACTTATAACATCTGAAAAATACCAGAATGAGTCCGTACAAACTTAATTAGTATATAAAGCAATCCTTTACCAATGTTCAAACCAAGCATGTAAACTACAAGGAGAGAGAGAGAAGCAGAAGAGGTCTATAGAGAAAAATAGGAAAGGTTTGGGACCATGGAAGAGTAGAGAAGATGGTTAGAGCTGGGAGAGGACAATTTTCCAAAGGCCCTCTTGTGCCATGGGGTAGGAACCATTGCTAGGTGCCCCAGAACCTCTGGGAGCTACTTCTATTTGTTCGGCTCTCAAGCCTTCTAACATTCCCTTCCACTCTTTTCTTTTGGAGCTAAGGAGAATTAGAAAGTTCATTCCCCAACAGCCTCTTGCCTATGATATGGAGGTCAGCAGTCACACTATGTACATTTACTGGCAGACAGCATCAAAATTATTAGTCTCCATTATTATAGCTATATAGAAAAGCAGGATAGAGGTAAGTGGTCCCATTCCTTACCACAGAACTTCAATCCCGGGTGTCGAGCTCCCAAATATGATACTGGTATTTCACTCTTCCGTAGGTCCTTGTTCTCAGGGACCTGGGCATAGAGAATGGGGGGGGGGGCTCCCTGTCTAGCCCTGAATGGTGGAATCCTATATCAATGTTACCATGTTTTTACTAAAACAGATACAATTTTAACTAAAACTTTTCTTTTCTGAACACTGTATTTTCCAGACTGATTTCAAAAATTAGAATTAAATGGAAAATATGAATAAAAATTTGCATAGAAGTTTAGAGTTTACAACATATTTTCAAGTAGATTTTTGATACACTGCCTTATTTAGAAAGTAACCAGTTCTGCTTCCAAAAAATGTTTCTCTAAAATTTCATTTTTGTTAAGTTTCAAAAGTACATGTATTTTTATCTTGAATAAATAATACTTTGTGTAAAATATGAATTATGAAACAATTTTACCATATGAAATAATTCTAATTATAATCTTTTCCCAATAAAACCAGTATAACCACCCATTTAGAAGCTTAAGCTACAGTAACCAGGTACCCATATCAACAATAAAACAAATGGTTTATGTTTGAAATTTAATAAGATAATAGAAAGTTCAGTTTTTTTATGTTGACATTATTAAGATTGAGAATATTAAGCTGCTGATAGAGATAAGAGATAAATGGCCAAGAAATGTACAATAACAGAGCACCTGCCCTGTCCTAAACTCACTATCATGGTAAACCCAGAGAAACCCAGGCTAAGGAGCAACCAACAACCCCTCAGCTGTTCTACAGACCCTTCTTTGTGAGCAAAGAATAAGTAATACATATCTCTAACAGATGCATACTGAAATTAGCAGAAAACACTTATATATGTACCATATACAACAGGACACATATTCATCTTCCATATTTGTATAACCTTTGTGTCCTAGTGAGATTGACAGTCTAAGCCAAGGGTGACTCGTGTAACTTTTTATCATGGACACTTTTTATAAGTGTTTCATATTGGCACCATTCAATAGGCAAGCACAAGCTATATGCAGGTACTGAGTACTTAAGTTATTACTGGGAAATTATTCTTATTCATTTTATTTATATAATTTAAATCATCACATGTATTTAGGGACTGGCATTCATGAATAAGCATCAGCAGAAGCTTAACTGCAGAATCTCACCTAAAAAGTCTACAGATAAGGGATTTATAACATGTAGAATATATAATTAATGTGCTTAATTTTTTAAGAGAAAAGGGGGACTGGATGGAGAAAACTTAGGAGATATTAAAATTCCAAAATTGAGTATGAAGAAACAAAAAATATATTAAGTTGAAATTTTGCTTTAGACATGTCAAATAGTAGGAATATTGGAGGGTAAAATGAAAGAGTTATCTGAAAAAGAATCAAAGAAAGCTTCAAGTAAATATGAGGTATTAGAGAGTTGCTAACTACAAATCAATTATCAATAACGATTTTAGCCATATCACAAAATGTTTCAAAAATAAATGTTTTATAAGGTATATCAAATACATTAATAAAATACATAAGTCATAAAAATAAATCTCACCTAAAATTTATAACTCCTTTAATGAAGAAAATTATACACTATTATTAAAAGATATCAAGGAACCTAAATAAATGGTGATCTACTTCAAGTTTTTGGATGTCCCTTCAATTTAGAAGAAAGGTAATTTCAGTTTAATTTTTATAAGTATTTCTCTGTGTGTGTCTGTTATGTGTGTATGTTTATATGTGAATAATGAACTATCTGAAAGGCAATTAAGAAAAAAATCAGATGAGCAAACGCACGAAAAAGAATGTAATACTTAGGAATAAATATAACCAAGGAAGAAACTCACACACTGAAAACATTAAAACAGTAATGAAAGAAATTAAAACAGATGTGGATGAATGGAAAGACATTCCATGTCCATGAATTGGAAGAATTAATATTACTGAATACTACTGTCATATATCATCTACATAATCCAAGAATTCAGGGCAATCCCTATCGAAAACCCAATGTGATTTTTCTTATAGAAATAGGAAACAACCTTAAAATTTGCATGGAAACCCAAAAAATCCTAAATAGCCAAAGCAATTATGAGTAAGAAGATAGCTGGAGGCATTAAAATAACCCGATTTCAAAATATACTACAAAAGTACAAGAAATAAAACAGTAAGACAAGGGAACATAATGGAGACCTTTGAAATAAAACACGTAAACATGATCAACTGATTCAACAAGGGTACTAAAATACATAATGGAAAAAGGATAATCTTTTCCATAATCGTGTTGGGATAACTGGATCTTCACATGCCAAAGAATAAAATCAGATCCTTATCTTACACTGTACACAAAAAATTAACTAAAAATGCTTTAAAGATTAAAATAAAAGACTTGAAATCATAAAGTTTTTATAAGAAAATACAAGAGAAAAGCTAAGTGATTGAGCTCTTGCCAGTAACTTTTTTTGATATGACATCAAAAATATAGGCTATACAAGCAAAAACAGATTCTTTTTCAGGTAACTATTAATTCCTCAAACTAAGAACATTTTACACAACAAAAGAGAAACGTTGACAAAATGTAAAGGCAATCAATGGAATGGGAGAAAATATTTGCAAACCATGTATCTGATAAAGGGTTACTATCCAAATTATATAACAAACTCTTACAACTTAGTAGCAAAGAACTTCAAATAACTGGACTAAAATATTGGAAAAGGAATTAAATACACATTTCTCCAAAGAAGACTACTTGTGGTCAAGAGGCAACATGGTCACTAATCGCCAGGAAAATGAAAATCAAAAGCACAATGATGAGATATTTCCTCAAAAATATCAGGATGTCTATTATTAAATTAAATTAAATCAAATTAAATAAAAATGAACCTAGTGAAAATTTGGGAAAAGGGGAATCCTTGTACAGTTTAGGTAGAAATGTAAATTGATGCAGACAATATCAAAAACAATACCAAGGTTCTTCCAAATTTTGAAAAACAATTCTCATACTATCAAGCAATCTCACTACTGGAGATTCTACACACACATACACACACACACACACACACACACGCTCACACACACATATGCTTATATTATGCAGAATATCTGTAGTTAACAATACTGTATCATATACTTAGCAGTTTGCTAAGAGAGTAGATTTTTACATTAAGTGTTCTTAATAACAATGAGAGTAATAACTTGAGAGGGTGGAAGGGAACTTTTGTTAGAGATTATGGTGATAATTTCATGGGTGAGTATCCATTTCCAAACTCATCAGGTTGTATGCATTAAATATACACTGCTCTTTCTTTGTGAATAATGCTGCTTAAAGTGGTTTCCAAAAAATTACTCAGTGACTATTAGTTCTTTAATTTCTTTCAAACATTTAAATCTGCAGTATTTTTGAAAATTAATCTTACCTCAATTTTAATTTTTTTTTTTTTTTTTGACAAAGCCTCAAGCTGTTGCCCTGGGTGGAGTACTGTGGCATCACAGCTCACAGCAACCTCCAACTCATGGGCTCAAGCGATTCTCCTGCCTCCGCCTCCCAAGTAGCTGGGACTACAGGCACCTGCCACAATGCTGGGCTATTTTTTGGTTGCAGCCATCATTGTTGTGTGGCAGGCCTGGGCTGGATTCGAACCCACCAGCTCAGGTGTATGTGGCTGGCGCCTTAGCCGCTTGAGCCTCAGGCACCGAGCCTCAATTTTAATTTTTAATAAAAAAACAACAATGTATATCTTACATTCAAAATTTTAACCTTGTCTTCTATGATGTGATTGGTAATGTTTAAGTTTTTCAAAATTTCAAAAAGTTTAAGAGATTGTAAAAACTTGCACTATTTCTTCTCACCTAAAGAAATTTTTAGAACTGCTATAATTTGAATTTCATAAAATATATAAGAAATTCTGGATTTAATAATTAATTGATTTCCTACTGTGTGAATTAATTGATTCACTGTGTGAATAAGTATTTTAATGTTTCTTTACACCAACATGTGCTCTATGTGAGCAGTTTCCATAAATGCCAGCCTTTATAGTATTCACCATTTAGTATAGATCAAGAGGAAAATTATTTTCATAATCAAAAGATAATTCTAAACATTAAATTTGAGCTAACTATTCTGTATATGTCACTTCAAACACTGGTGAATCATATGAATATCAATTAAAGTTCTTTGAAGTGTGTCAAAGTGTCAAATGTGACTCTAATTAACTGAGTATCTTTTCTTCAATAAACATTTAAAAATCTTAAAGATCAAATGATTGTAATATTCTTAGGAAGAATTCAGACAACCAAAACCCAATTAGATTTGTTGTCCAAATGTAGGCAATGTTATTATCTCATTTGCTCTCCTGATTAATTCTAAGACAGAATACATTAATGTCTTCTATTAATTGTGTGAGGTAGAAAGGATAATTGGCTAGAAATGAGGGCTTTACTTGGATATATATTATACTAGTTTCTGTATAACACGTGCTTTGTGTGCTAAAAACCCCTAAGGAAATTCTTACCTATCACTTTATGACAATAAACAAAACTAATTTACGTATACATTTCTGATAATTCATTTTAAAATGAATTTGTGTACCTTCATAATCCTCATGAAAAATGATAAAATAAAATTGCCCAAGGTAAGAAAAAATACATAATTAAGTATCTGTTCTTAAATTAACTTAAAATGATTTTTTTGGTTATTGATAAAAGTTTTAAATTGTCCTAAGGAAGAAAAAGTCTCAGTGAAAGCCTTTAATCAATAAGTACTTTAAAAAGTTAATACATTTGCTTGCCTTCATTACAGCTTCAAAGTGTACATATTTAGTACGATTGAACTCTTTGGAGAAAAACATCAGATAAAAGAAAGCAATGTAAGAGGCTAGTGGGTCAAATCATGTTTTCTCATTCCTGGAATACATGACCACCCTCCCACGCCCACTGCCTTTTGTCTGCAAGTGACTCCTACTAACAACACATTACTGTGAGTCCCCATATTCATGAAATACCAAAACCACATTTAATGAGTACGACATAAATGAATGACATTAGAAAAATATTGTTGAATTATGTATTTACTCCATGGAAGCATCAGAAATATGAACCCTTGTTATTGTGTTCCCCTGGAGTTACATGACATGATGGTGAACACATTTGCATATGTTTGCATGGCAGATATGTGTTAATCCCTCCGTCCCATGTGCATTAGGGGGAACATGATGTTACAGAACTTATTTTTTTTCCTGTTATTCTTTCAATTCCCTTATATTATGTTCCTCCCATGAGGTCATTCTGTCAGGTATCAATATGTAAAGAAAGTTAGGATTTTGTGAATTATTTCAAGAATGGATACTGAAATAAAAATCTCATAATATTGTGAGTGCATATTTTTCATTCTAAAAGGTATTTAATTCATAGCACTATAATTATCTGAATTTCTGTTAATAATTAAAATTAATCTGATGATAAAAATATCAGTACAGCATAGTGGTTAAGAGCTTAGATGTGACTAATTTCAAAGTATGTCGATATCCTTTCCTTTAAAGTTATGTCATCTTGAAAATGTGGAAAAATAATACTTAAAGGTTTTTGTAAGTACTAAAAATACATTGTGTAAATACTTAGTATATCATCTGACACAGAATTTACATTTTAAAAGGCTCATACATTTCATTTTTATTTTTCATTTGAGAGTTTACTTAAGAAACCTAAATTGTTTGGAAACTACTACCAGGATATTGTCTTCTGTAGCATGAAACTAAATATTTTATTTTATTGTATTTTATTTGCCTCAAAAAAATATATTTTAAAATCACTTTTAGTTTTCTACCATTTTGAGAAGGCAGATCAGTTTCAAATCCAATAGATATTGTCAATAATGATTTATAAAATGATAAGAATCTAAGTGTAGTAACTAAAAGTTTTCAGAATGTAATTTTTTCCATAGGCAAAATAGTAACTTGTTTTTGTTCTACACTAAAGCAAATTTCATTAATGTTAAAACACACAGGCAAAAAATTATTGACTATCTGAAGGTCCCTGGCATTTTTGGCTTAGTTTAGCAAATTGATTTTCCACAGAAGCTGATGAATCATGTTATACTTCAATGTCATATCTTATAACTCTGTAAAGTAATTCTTAATATCAAAATAATTAAAATGATTCACATTTTCACTAACAGAGAGGAGATACTATAACTTAGTTTTTAACAAACAATTCTTTTATTGTTATTTGAAAATGTATGCAGCCTGAAGTCAAGCTAAAATTGCCTTCATTTTAACAAAATATCATTTTAACAAGACACAAAACTATTAATCAAATGCATTTCAGTAAAGGAAACTAATTGGAGTAAAAAACACCAATTAAAGAATAAAATTGTACTGTTTTTATTATTTTGTACCCATAGCTCAAGTCACTGTCATCTCTCATGACATTAATCCCAGAACTTTTGGAGGCTAAAGTGAAAGGATTTCTTGAGGCCAAGAGTTCAAGACCAGCCTGGGCAATATAGTAAGATCCTTTTTCTACAAAAATGTTTTTTAAAAATTAGCTGGCTTGGTTGTGTGCTGCTATAGTCCTAACTACTCAGAAGGCTGAAAAGGGAGGACAGTATGACCCCAGAAGTTTGAGGCTATAATGAGCCATGATTGTTCTACAGCACTGTAGTCCCAGGGACAGAGCCTTGTCAAATAAAAAGGGGGGGGGGGAGGAGGAAGAATAAAAAGAAAAGAAGAATTGAAAAAGGTTGAAAATCGAATTGCTTACAATTTTTTTCAAGTTGTAGTGTCTAAGCCACTAACTGGGGGGTAAAATTAATTTAATATATCTCACCTAAAAATTTGTTTCACAAAATAAATCAAAATGATGCAAAATTCAATGAAAAATATTAGAGAACACCATAATTCTGTTTTTGTGAATTTTGTTTTTTTATTAGTGTCTGTGTGTGTGTGTGTTGAAATACATCATGAGAGAAAATCTGCTTCTCATTGCATATTATCATCAAATATATATTGTGTATTAAAAATACCTAAACTAATATTCAGCAACTGAAAATCCTGGACTAAAAAAAAGACTAACAGAAAAAGTACAAATGTGGAAGTTGTGAATGACTGCTCTGCTGATGTCAAATGTATTTTCATTTCTCAAGACAAGGTTTTGAGATAGATTTGAGACACTGAATTTGAGTCTGGTTTAAATCATTAAACAAAGCAGTCAACATTATTCTTATTTACTCTTATTAAATTGCCTTGTTGTTGAGGAAAACCAAGTAACTTTGAAAGAGTTTCAAAGACCACGAATAGAAAACTCAGTCACTCAGAGATTCTGGTAATGTGTTTGGGTTCATCAACAATAACTAGTAATTAATAGTAGAGCAAACATCATAATTTCAAAGTTTCTATAAAAAGAAGCTTTTAAAGTAGAAAGACTTTAAAGTACATATGACCAACACACGCCCAATGGAGGTCAGAGTGGTAAAGCCAAGTTCCTCAAAGTTGACACTATCAAATGTCTTTATGGTTAGATGACTTTCTATTCCTTTGGATACCTACTAGTGGGTTTATGGGAGAGAATGTTAGGTCTAGTTTCAGTTCTTCGAGATGTCCCCAGAGTACTTTCCATAAAGGTTGTACAGCATCGTTCTTCCAACATAGAGTAGTTTGCAGTCCCACCAACAGTGCGCCCGAGTCCCTTCTCTCTGTATCCTTGTCAGCATCTGTTGCTTTGGGACTTGTTGATAGGTGCAGTTCTCCCTGGAGTTAGGTGATATCTCAATGTGGGTTTTGTTTGCATTTCCCTGGTGAGGTGATTAGAGACATTGGACATTTTTAGAAGGGATTTTTGGCCATTTATCTATCTTCATTTGAAAAGATTCCATTCATGTCTTTTGCCCACCACTCCCTAATTTTTTTTTTTAAATCCTTTCCTGCTGATGTGCTTGAGTTCTTGTAGATTCTAATCATCAACCCTTTACCTGATGTATAGTATGCATAATTTCTCCCATTCCGTAGGTTGTCTATTTGCTCTGTGGTTCGAGTCCTGGGCTGGGCAGAAACTTTCTGGACACATGCACTCCAATGTTCATTATAGCACAATTCACAATCACCAAGATCTGGAAACAACCCAAGTGCCCATCAGTTCCTGAATGGGTTAATAAAATGTGGCATATGTACACCACAGAATAAAAAAAAAAAAATGGTGACCTACTATCTTTTGGAACAACCTTTATGGCAATGGAGATGATTCTCTTCGGTGAAGTGCAACAGGAAGGGGAAAGCAATCACTGCGCATGCTCGGCACTAACTGGACCATGGCATCACCATCCTGTACATCACCAAAGCAAAACTCCACAGAATTCCAGGAGGTGGGAGTGGTGTGGAGAGGACGGGTAAAGTCACAAGTACATCACACCCTTTTAAGGTGAAGGGCACATTTATAACCTTGACTTAAAATACGCAAAAGCAAACTTACATAAGCAAAACATGTGTGCCCCCATAATATTCGGAAATTAAGATGTAAGAGCAGCTGGTGAATCCAGCATATGTAAAAGAAATAGAAATTAGGCACAAATTAGAATTAACATGGCGACCATTGTAAATTAAAAAATAATAATGCGTATGTGTATGTGTAGTTAGAGTCATATTAACAATGCAACATAAAATATTTCTTGGATTTAAAAACTCTCTTTCTTCCACATTTAAAATTTTGGGGAAGCAGAAAATTTCAGCCCCAAAACACATAGCATATATTTTTCTAATGTCTGTTACTCTGTTGGTAATCAGGAGACTGTTGGGCGGCCTTGCCCTACAACTGAACTCCAGCTCCAGCCTGTCTCACATTAAGAAATCCCCACTTCTGGGTGGCACCTGTGGCTCAGTGAGTAGGGCGCCGGCTCCATATACCAGGGGTGGCGAGTTCAAACCCAGCCCCTGCCGAACTGCAACCAAAAAATGGCCGGGCGTTGTGGCGGGCCCTTGTAGTCCCAGTTGCTTGGGAGGCTGAGGCAGGAGAATCGCAAAAGCCCAAGAACTAGAGGTTGCTGTGAGTCCTGTGACGTCGTGGCACTCCACAGAGGGCGGTAAAGTGAGACTCTGTCTCTACAAAAAAAAAAAAAAGAAATTCCCACTTCTTTCCACCACTACTTGGGGTGCCCTTTCAACATCTCTTTCATGATTTCCCTGATTCTTTAAATTCAGGTTAAATTGAATTCTTCCCTATTTTCTCCCAAAGACCTTTATTTTTTATTTTAATTAACATTTTTTTGGTGTGGTTCCATTTCTCTCTCACTAATAAACTATTAGTTCCTTGAGGGCCAGTTGATGTCAAAATGATCTTTATACCTGGCAAAATGTCTTGAAAATATTTGATTAAATGTGTCTGTGGGTGTGTGCGTGTGCAAACGAATTGAATGAATGAGTGAATAAATCAATACAGGCAGGCCTATTAAATTAACCTCTGAAAGGTGTTCATGTATTTAGAACAAGTAATTAAAGTCATCTAAATGTGTAATACCCTCTTGAACGGTAAATTGTTGCAAAATGTCTTTGAATTCTTCAACAATAATAATAGCAATACCAGAGCACCAAGAATGTGGTGCTGGGTCGCTTATCTTGAAGGGGCACAGATGCCCATGGATTCTATGTGATTTGCTCACAAAAGTGGCTTTGATTGGACTGGACAGACCTTTTTGTAACATTCAAAATATTGGCACAAATAAATCAAAGAGAACATTCACCTTCATTTGGGAAATTATCTTTAAAAGATTTGTTGAGTGATTTCAAAGCAATTAAGTTATAGTAATAACCACTATCTCAAAATACAGAGCAGCAATCTTTCATGTTGTCATTCATTTCTGGAAAACTGACTTTTCAGTGATTCTTTTAGATTGTTTACACAAAGTTGGTCACTAGGAAAGGATTCAAAGAAACAATTATATAGAAAGTTTCTTGAACAGCTTTTCCAGGTTTTTCTTGATTCTACACCTTTCCTGTGTATGCCCCATATTCTAAAACACCAGATTACACAAAGTTTGTTTCAATGCCTTTATCCTGTGATACCGTCTTCCATTCTTAATCACTGGGCACTTGTAAAATTCCTGTTTCGAAGATCAGTAAAATTTTCATATTTTCTATTTCTCTCTTTGATATTTCCTTTCCTGGACATGTTAATTGCTTCTCATTGGTATATTGCTCATTTCCTTAGCAATAAAAATAATTTAAAAAAAAAAACCATAGTTAAATGTATTTTAGTTCTAGGAAATTTGTTATCCCTAGGGACTTTTTTGGTATGTATAGTGTCATGATGTAATAGTTCTATGTAATCCTTCTCTTCTATGGGGAAAAGAAGTTTCATTGCTTTAATAAATCAGAAATGCCTGCGCAAGTTAAAAGAGAAATAAGGAAAAGCACTTTAACATTAAAACTAAATTCAACCTTTCACAAAGTCAGAATGCAGAGAAAAGATTATTACAGCCTAGAGTATAGATAGTTGTACTTATCTGATAAATCAGCATTATCATCGTTGGAGTGGAAGAGAACTTTGAATGGTGTAGAGATTTTTTAATTAAGTCTTTTAATTATTCTTAAAAGAATAGGAAATTAAAGGTTATAGCTTCCTTCACATTACCTTGGAGTGAGATTTTTATCAGTTCTCCAAGCTAAGCAGAATCAAATATGCTCATTAATCTCTTGGGGACTGACTAAAAAAAAAAAAAAAAAAACTGTTGCCTGTGTAACTAGCCCTGCGATTGATAGATAGCAAGTAATTTTTCTGCTGAGTCAGTTTTCACACTTTAGTGAAGGATTCTGATGCCATAGTCTCTAAAAGAAAACCTCATGTCAGCTTAAGAATAGTGTAAGTCTATGATATTTTTCTGAAGTGGTTTAATGCACTGTTAATTAACACAGTTAAATTTTGTCAGCATATTGACACTATACTAAGGCATTGTTTATGAAATTTTGCAGCACAGCACAACTTTGAGTTTTTTAAATTAAAGCCAAATGATTCATGTATTCACGAGAACTTCATTATCTCACGAACACTGGCATGTGAAACTCTCTTAAATTGTAATTAAAACAGTATCCAAAGATCAGATTAATAGTAAAAGGGTTGCTTTCCACTGTGTCTTGTAAAATAAAAATAATGGTGGCAAGAAAAAAAAAATGTTTTGTTTTGTTTTTCTGCCTTATGGGATAAAGCAATGGGAATAATCACATCATGCAGCGCAAAGGGCCATAGAGCATTGATAATCCCAGCTAAAAATGAACAAACGAACAAACAAACGCAACACCTGTGACAGTACTGAGCCCTCTCTTCACTCCTCAAAGCCATTTGCTTGTGACAAAGGAATTGCAAGATTTGGCAGGGAAGGTGCTTGATCCACATCAAGTTGTGCCTTAATGAGAAGTACATATTTATTGTTTTAAGCCACTAAAACTTCAAGGTTTATTTAATACAACAGCATAGTCTTGCCAATCTAATACAATAAATTAATTTTTTATTGTTCTCAAAAATTGGGTTAAATTATGCTATGCTAATTAACTATGCTGATTATTAGAATGAGAAAAAGGAGAAGTTCCATAAATTTCAGCCTACATTTTCTAATGAAATTATATATTAGAATAATTCACTATTCTTTGCTTCAATTTGAGCCTTCATCACATAATCATAAGGAGGCTAACTTCTGCCAAAGAATTTGAATGTGTTCTCATTCTCAAAACTACCTCTACTTCAAACTTCCATACTCAGATATTTCCTTTGTAAATGCAGGTCCCTGACATGTAAGAATATATCATTGTCCTGTAAAATTATTTTATTTCCCATTTTCCAGGGCAATTCTGCCATGTCCTGGAGCACCAGTGTCTCTGTTTGTGGTGCAAATAATTCTCCAGGATCATTTTCCTTGACTTCATGAATCACATCTTAAATGATATTTCATTTCACCAGAGTTTAGGCTGGCATATTAGGTGACTTGGATTTTCAAAAAAACCTGATGACAGCAAAAGACAGACAATTAAAAATTCTTCGTTTGCTGGTATTATTGAGAAGGGAGTAAAGAAAAGATCAGGAACTTGTTTTACAGTTACATTATTTATTTGTGAATATATTCTTGATGTGATCATTTCTTCCTTAGATAACTTCATAAACACTGGGAGACAGATATTCTGACAACAAGGGATGCATGCACAAATATCCCAAGATGAAATTAAAAGTATCTTGGAATTCCTCAAACATATATTTAAAGTATTGAATATGATTTCATGTGATTTCCAATCTGGAAAAGATTACTCTCCCCATTAGTTACAACTATCAACCCTATAAATAGTAAGAGACAATTAAATAATTCAGAGGTTGAATGAAGAAAGTAAACCAGTTGGGGAACCCAGGACTGGAGCATCAACAGTCCTTAAAACCCCCTTCACTTCAGCCTCCAGTAGAAGAGGATCCAGGTAATCTCAAATAGAAAGGAAAAGGCAAACAATAATAATAATAATAGAAACAACAACAACAAAAAAAACCCAGAAAGTTTCAAATCAAAAGTAAATGAGGAGGCAATCTTAGAACATTATGAAGGAAAAAAGAACATAAAATATAACCGTATAGGTAACTCAAAGACCCCTCTTCATCTCACGTTTCATGTGTTATAACTGAAATTAAAATTATAAAGCCACCTAAACTCAAGATTATTATAATTTAGAAGTGAGGATAGTAAAGGGAAGTAAAAGGAAATAAGTTCTCCACATTTCAGTCAAAGTGCAAAAATCATTAGTACAGCTACTAAAATAAGTCATGGGTATATTGAAGTTTATAATACCAAGAACAAAGACTCGAAAAGCTCCACAAAATGATACCATAAAAAACACTGCAAATTAATCAAGATATTATCCTAAAAAATGTGCAAAAGACTTACCAAAAAAAAAAAAAAAAAAAAAATAGAGGAAGAAAAAGATGAGAAGCAGAGAAAACAAAACAAAACAAATAATTTGGTAGACTTAAACCCAGATATATAAATGCTGATAATTCTTTTAAACGTAAATTGACTAAATATTTCAATTAAAAGCCAGAGACTAGAAGAACAGACCCAAAAAATCACAGCTCAACTATGTTATTTACATGAAACTTACTTCAACTTTAATAGTACACATAGGTCAAAAGTAAAACTATGAAAAAAGATATGCCATAAAAACATTAATTCTTTAATAAAGCAAGCAGAAATAGATATACTTGTATCAGAAGGACCAGACTTTGGAGGAAAAAAATCTATTGGAAACAAAGACAAACATTAGGAAATTATAAAAAATCAATACACAAGGAAGACACAATTTGGCACATGTGTTCGTGTGAAACATGGATTCTTTAAGCCATAACTGATAGAATTTCAAAGAAAAACAGACAAATCCACAAGTATACATTGGAAATTTAACAACCTCTCTTAGCAGCTATTTGATTTTCTCCAAAAAGAAATGGGGCCTAATATTCTCTTTGTCAACAGTTTCTCCTTGTACTTGGAAGCCATGGTGAAGTCACATCTTAGCTTTTTCTCTTCATCATAACTAATCATAGTTCCTACAGCTTTTTCAGATTGACAATTTATTCAACTGTTTGGGTCAGCATGGGATTCAATCAAGTGGAAAGGTACTAAATTTAAAATATAACTTGTATCTATTTGTTTTAAATTGGTAATTTTTATTCATGGTTGTGTCAATATGATGGCTCAGAAACACTTCCTTGGAATCCATCTAATTTATAGTCTGTTTATAAATTTGGGAGGTAAGCCAGACATGGAAAATATAATCATAGACTGAAGGGAAATCCACCTATTATTCAAAAGTAAAGTTACCTTTGAGTGTTATTTATTATTTCAAAATTTTGATGTTATTATCAAATATTTGTGGAACACACAGGCTACAGAACAAACTCCTTCTTAAGAACACTTTGTGGTTTCTTAATTGCTAGTCACAGATACTAAATATCTATTTACCAGTCATTCAAATTAAGGTAGGGTGGATCTGATCACTACATGATTGATACCTTACCTGTTTATCATATTTTGAATGTTCCTCTATACAACTGGAAAATCAACTTGAATAAAAAATCATAATGAGTATAGACTACAATATAACATATAATGAGATTTCATGACGTCACAGTGGTTAAATTGAGTGAATGTGATCCCCAATACCAATGTGTAACCAGAATGACAATTCTTGCTTACAGTAGTAGAAACTGGTCTTACATTGATTTCAATTTACAATCCATTGGTGGAGATGTTTTTAGGGAGGTGTGTCCTGGTAAACATGTTCTTAAAATGTTATCTACATATTTGGATTCAGTGGTTGCTGATAAATTTTGTACTAACATGTTTTTATACTCAGACACACGTTTATCCCTGGTAAGGGTGGCGTACTCAATAGTCATACTTGCAGGTAGTATACATATCCCTGGCATGAACATCAGGGTATCGGTCCTGGTCAGAACATCCTGCTTTGTGTATTGTGAATTCAAACATTCTTGACTTTTCACTGCTTTGATTCTGAAACTGGTTCTTTGTCCTCTGCCCACTGCTAAAATACTTGCTGCAAGGGAAAAAAGAGGAAAATTTTTATGAAGGATGAAACTTAAGAAAAATATGAACTCTGTTCTCCAATAAAAATTTTTCTTCCTCTTTCAAAAGCTTGTAACTCTTTCTTTGTAAATATCAATGGAACACAATATGGTATGCAATGGTCACCAGCAGGTGTGCAATGAATCCGAGTATAAAAGCTGTTCCACTGCTAATAGTGGTCTGACTTGGGGCAAAACTCTTTAAAATAAACACTATTTTGATATGCAACTCACCAAAGCAAAAGATGCTGCCAGTTAAAATTTGCCTCAATTCCCTGTCATTTATATTTACTGTTATATTTAATAAGATAACTCTCAGACTTCATTAAACATGAACTCTTATAATATATAATTGTGCGCACATGAAATAAAAAATGTAAGATAAATAAATTATCAAAGTATCTGTGAAATTCTATCCTTTCATCATCTGACTTTTCTGAATCACCTTTGACTCAGGATTCATACATATCTGTTTCCTTCTAACTAATACACTTCGGTGGGTCATCAGAAAGATTGGTTGGTGATGCAGCTTCCTTTTTTTTTTTTTTTTTTTTTTTGCAGTTTTGGCAGGGGGCCAGGCTTGAACCCACCACCCCTGGCATATGGGGGCAGTGACCTACTCCTTGAGCCACAGGCACTGCCCTGAAGTGATGCAGCATTTCTAAATATAAATGCATAAAAGAACCGAAAGGTCTGGGTGGTAGATTGTTATCCTCCACACCCAACCTGCTTTTGATTCCTGTTCTTAAAAAGTTGCTTAGTATTTCCCAGTCACCATATTTCCCTTCTTTGATCCATAACCATTCAGTTTTGGAGACATACCAGAGTGCTCCACCAATGTCCCTGAGTTACCCCTCAAACTTCTGACACTCAATTTAAAGTTTTTCTAATTTTTTTTATGTTTTTGCATGTACAGGCCATGGCATCTGTTCCAAAGTATCAAGCTAGCAAACAAAAATTATGAGACAACATGATTGTAAAGAATACACAGTCAACAAAGATACTACAACGTGAAACAAAAGTGTGCCTTAGAATTGATGAATTGTGGTAATACTCATATAGACTATATTAAAAAGATCATGTATGGTTGATTCGTATAAAGCATGAAAGCACTAGCTTCATTTACCTCACTTTACCAGTTTATTATACACGCATTAATACAATCCCCACGTATAATTCTACATCTTTACAGAGAAAGGATTATGAACCTCACATCTTTATATCTATTATGTTTTCAGTTAAAGTGTGTCTCTGCTTTCTAAAAAAGGAAAACATAATTTTAAAGTAGTTTTGAGGTAAATCGATTTTAGTTATTCATTGGTTTCTGGAAGTACAACGTATCTTCTTTAATATTTCAAACCATTTATTAAGTTCAAGTCAGCTTTCTCTTCTCAGATGGAAAGGCATCTGTGGGAGAAATTTCTTTTCCCCAGGGAACTTCCCCTAGCTTGCTAGATGGTAGCAGCTAGTATGATATAATTAATTGAAAGATGACAATAAATAGTTAAAGATGACAAATCCTTTCATGGAAATATAGAGAACCTAACTTTTCAACCCATAATGAGTTTATTCAGATGTGCCCCCAGTGTAATTGAATATCACTTGTTCACTATTAAAAAGTCAAAAAAATCATGAATTGAACTTTCGTAAATAGTGACAACTGTAACTGTGTCTGGACATCAGTACATCCTGTCTAGGTGATACTTACCTAATTCTTTTGTCATTAAGTAATTGGTGTGGCAGCACCAGCTCACCTCAATGATTATACAGCAGGCAGAAATGAATCAGGGAGTAATGTCAGACAGCCTGAGGTCCGGCAACTCTAAGCAGGGCTGAGCTTTAGAGTTCCCTCATTTCTAGGAGGAGCAAGATTCAATAACCTCACAGCAGCACTAGTTTAGCAAGTCTATTCATCTTTTCTTTCCTAACATGCATTTCACATTTCAAGTAGTGATCAAAATAGAGACCCATCTGTATCATTGCAGTAGCTGCTGGAATTACTCAAGAGAGAAAAGGTGTAGCATCAGTGGAACCAATCAATCTCACAGTGCTTCAGCACACCACCCGTTTAGAAGGAATCGTGCACCTCATTCATATTACCAAGTGTAACTTTGCATCAGCCCATGGTAAGTTGAGCAACACTTCAGAATTTTCAGGTTCCAATGAACTGTCATTAATATTTGCTGCCCTTCTCAGGTATACAACCTCTTTAGCCTTTATCATTATCCTGAACACCTTTGAAAGCATACAGTTTCTCCCTGCTTCAGAAGGGGAGTTTATTTTATTTGGTTTTTCCTTTTCCTGACCCAAAACATAAAATTAGCCACTCTTCTGAGGATAAAACATTGCACATATCTGTAAAAGAACTTGAGCTCTTTTGAGAAGATTTGTGTATTCTATTGTTTGTAAATTATACAAGAACACTATAGAGGCTGAGCAGAATTAAAATTTCATTAAATGATTATAAGCTTAGATTTGTATTTTCCCTTTAACTGAGTCCCTTTTTACTGTTCTTAGATTTCATTAATTAAATGTTTCGTTCCTTTCAATAACTTTAGTGTATCCTGCTATATGTTAGAAAAGCAAATATGTTTTCAAACTTGAGTACAGTCCCTGAGGTTAGAAGTATCTATTTTTCTTTTATTTTTCTTTTTTCTTTTTTTTTATTATAGATAAAAATATGCACCATAGATCTATTTTTCAAGTCTAACTGACATAATATTTTAAAAAAAAATAAAAAATTCTCTTTATGCTCATGTGTCAAGGATATTGTTCAAAACATACAGTCCAGAGAAGCACTCTTCCCAGCATAACTATTTGAGCACAATTATTTTAGCATAATTATTGAAAAAGAAATCTCTCCAAAAAATAAAACATTAACTTTTCCCCCACGAGGTCATTGAAGAATCCCTAACCATAAAGTACCCAGGATCCAATAAAAACTCAAGAAAAATAAGTCACAGAGGTGACAGAAAACAGTAGTTAAATCCAGTCTCTGAGTATCACTTAAAATCTTGTTTTAATTCTTCAGTCTCCTTTGATCACAAGCATAAATGGTATTAAGCTCCAGTTTTGTTTTGTTTTTTAAGATTAAATAGACACAAATATTCTTTAACTTCAACTTAGTTGATACTATCATCAAATTATATAAAGAATCAAACTTTAAAAAAATATTTTACTGAAATTCCGAGTGGAGCAGATTCTGTAGGTCCTATGATATTGGGTGAGTCTCCCCCCCCCCCCAAGAAAGTTACACACTTGCTGGTGCATTTGAATTTACACACATTCAATTTTAGGTTTGGGGTAAATTTAGAGACCACATGAGGACTTTCTACTTAAGTTTTTGTCCACTGCACTCTCACCTCATGAATAAAAAAGTTATTTTTTTCTTCAGTGATGGGTGAAATGAATTAACTACTCTAATTTGGGGGGTTCTGATTAATAATGTCTGTGTGAATTATAGTTTTGCCAAATTCAGGTTCACTCACCAACTCTTTGCTCTCCTTCTTGGGCCAGACTAGGGTCAGGGCCACCATCTACTCCTGACAGTGAGGAGTTTCTCGTAATTTGATCCCAGAGCGGGTAGCTGCTTCTTATTAATAAGAAGTTAATAAGATAAGTTAAGTAAGATAAGATAACTTACTTACTTAATTAATAAGATAACTTATTAATAATAAGTTAATAAGTTACTTCTATTGATAAGTAATCTTGAGCTTGCTGATACAGGAGACTGTCATTTGCTTTGAATTCCCTGCGACCTCTATGTGGGTCCACAGCTGGGTTTTGTTGCTCTCACTCTGAAGAGTTTCCAGCTTCTTCACACCTGGACTCCAGCCTCTGTGTAAGTAGGAAGGGGCTCTGTCTGCCTCTTTTTACTGGTTTTCTTTTTTTCTTCTTTTCTCATGAAAGCCAGTTAACAGTTTCTATTTCATCAGATCTCATTTGCACCATCTTTTTAAAATATTAGGTCAGTTAGACTTTTGTCAAGCTATGATTTCAGTAGCCTGGGTCTGTGCCCTGCACTTCGGTTCTGATATAAGACAAGACCACCTGCTTCTTTTCTAATGTATCTTCACAGGCCATAAACACAGAATGTTCATCTGAATTTGAACTTCAAATAAACAGTGAATAACTTTTCACAAATATTAGGAGAAGCATATTTATAGTAAAGAAATTATTCGTTGCTTATCTGTAATTCAAATTTAACTGAACAAGCTTGTATTTTTATTTGCTACAATTGGCAATCCATTCACCTGCCAAGAGCTAGAATCCAAAATCTGGAAATAGTAAATTAATAAGCACAGCTTGTCTTTACAGATATTCCAAATGTGAACTTCAAGACATGTTTGATTTCCATTGATTTAAAAACCAAAAAACGAATTCATGAACTCCTCAAGTCATATACATCTTAGTTTCTTATGGCTGCTATAATAAATTAGTATAAACTTGGAGGCAGAAATGTATCCTACCATAGTTTTGGAGACTAAAAGGCAAAAGTCCAAATTCAATGGGTCTGAAGACTATGTTCCCTTGGAGGCTGAGGAAGGGCATCCTTTCTCACCTCTTCAGCCTTCTCATGACTGGTGGCATTCCTGGGCTGAAGCTACATTACTCTAATCTCTGTCCCCTTGGTCACATTGACTTACTCTCATCTGCACGAAGTCCCCCTCAGTCTTCCTCTTAAAAGCACATGTATCATTACATGTAAGACCCAAACGGGAAATCCCCATGTTAACATTTCTATTTCTAGATTCTTAATGGAATCACATTGGTAAATCTATCTGCCAAATAAGATAACATTCACCGTTTTCAGAATTAAGATGTAGACACCTTAGGAGCATTATTCAATCTACCATATTATCATTTTACAGAATTTTCAAACCTTCAGTTGGAAGAAATAGTTTAAATGTGACAGAGGCATATAGGACCTTGCAGCTATTGTATTTTTTTTTTCTTTTCTTTTGTCCAGTTTTTGGCCAGGGCCAGGTTTTGAACCCACCACCTCTGGTATATGGGGCTGGTGCCCTACTCCTTGAGCCATAGGAGCCACCACCTTGCAGCTACTGTTAAACTGTAGCACCAAAGATGAAAAGTCTGTGAGTCACAACCTTTTGGATTGGAATTCCTACGGGTATAGTTTGGGACTATATAGTAATGCAAACTTTCCAGCATCATGTAGGCACACTAAATATGGGGGAAATATATAATTTTCAAAAACAGGTTTCATGGAATGGGATGCTTGTGTTTTAGTTTGGATTCCACATCCCGGATGTTTAATTTCAGAAACCATATGAACTCTGCTGGCTTCCGTTTCCTCTTATGTAATCAGACTCTGGTAATAACACCTAGATTATATAGTTTTTGATAAGAGTAAGTGAATTAATTAATGCAAAGTGCTTAGCACTGAGCCTAGCTTATAGAACATGCTCAAGATATATTAGCTACTTTATCAGAATTAATAGCATTACTGCTATTGCTGTTATTACTCTGAACTACTGTAGATTAGGGAACACAAAAGAGAGCATTTTAATGAGGTTTCATTGAAACGGTCCAAGTATCTGACAGCTGGTAACAAATTCATAGCATATTAGCCTGGCCTATAAGTAAGGCATTTAAATGCTTCAACGTTATAGCCCATGTGTTCACATTAATTACAGTACAGCAGATATAGAAAGATATTTTTGAAGTTTAATTTCAACATAAAAATGTGGTAATTACACTAAATCTCATCTCATGATACTGGCTTAAAATAAATGCTTGTAAAGGGAAAAATATTTAAACGAAATGCCGAAATAGGAAATGTTTCACATATACCACGCCACACACAAAATATCATTTACGTAATAGAACATGTTATATTTATTTAGAAACTAGAAATGAATTTATAAAAATATTTTTTTCTGTTCTGAATCTTCAAATATTAGTGACAATATAAATTAACCTATTTACCAATGGAATCCCTAAGCTAGAAAACTTCAGAGCACATGGGTTCAACACAGCATATATGTTAACACATTTGAGTTATTTCAATCTTATTTGAATGTATATAAATTCATATATCTTGTTAAATATTTCCAAAAATGAGAGTTTTTAAAATAGAACATTTTTATAGTTATTGAAAAGTACATTACATTAGGTTGATTTGATGACCCCATCTAACTCACACAAATACTGCCAGATAAATTTTGCTGCATTACTTTAGGTAATACAGCTAAACATGGGCAGCGCCTGTGACTCAAAGGAGTAGGGCGCCGGCCCCATGTCCCGGAGGTGGCGGGTTCAAACCTAGCCCTGCCGAAAACTGCAAAAACAAACAAACAACAACAACAACAAAAAAAAAAAACCCGCAACTAAACAATGCAAATAATGTTGCATATTTCATGCTTAATTTCATGCTTAAAATTTATCTAGGCTTCCCTAGATAAATTTATAAAATAACACATCTCTGGGAAGGTAATGTAACACATTAAATATTTCATCCTAAGTACACTTACTACATTTTTTATAAAAGTGGCCATGTTTACTGTCAGCTTTGACTGCCGTAACAAATTACCATGCAGGCTTGGTGGCTTCCACACAGACACTGATTTTCTGACAGTTCTGGAGGCTGGGAGGGCTGCTTTCTCCCGAGGCCTCACCCCTTGACTGGCAGCTGTCACCTTCTCATTATGTCCACTGCTCTGCTGGTATCTCTTCCTCTCCTTACAAGTCCTATTGGTTTAGGGCCCCATCCTTATAACCTCTTTTAACCTCAATTATCTAAGTAAAGGCTCAATCTCCCAAAATAGTCACATTGCCCGGGTGGGATGGGGAGGTGGGGGTGGTGTTTAGAGTTTCAACCTGTGAATGTTTGAGGAAATGTATTTTAGTTCAAAATAGTTACCAAATAATTGTGTTAAAAGGTTAAAATTATTATTTGAAAGTTAACTTACCTGAGTAATTTACAAGAGGAATGACATAAATTACAGTGCTCATTATTGCTGTGTACTGAGCAGTGAGGTGTGTGTTTTAGGACCATGGTGGTCAGGAGAGGCCATGTGACTGGTTCCATTTGGGGAGTAGACAGGAGATGTTAGAGATATCATTTTTCTCCTTCACCCTGCAAGAGCACCACTCCAGAGGGCATCTGGGTCCTGTCGTGAATGATGTTGACTAGAGCTCCCTAGTGAACAAGTAATGAACATGCCACACAGATAAGAAATACACTTTTATTAATTGAAGTGTTAAGAGTTGCTATTACCAGAGCACAACCTGATTCATCTTACCTTATTCAGGGCTATTTAGTGACTGTTGACGTAAATAAACATTAGTGGGGAAGTCTAAATCTACCAATTCTGGTGAAGTATATTCAAAGGAGTAAATATGATTACATAAAAGGAATTTAGTTGAACATCTTCTATGTTTGTTGCTATCACGAAGTACAGATTTTAAAATAAAAATAAAACGTTAGGAACATAAAGATAATGAGCAGTTGCCCAATAGGAAACGAATATTGGAAAGTAAGAATAGCTCAAACAAAAATGCATCTTTCAGCCAACTTAAATCTCATCATTCTTGTTATGCCATTAGAATCTCAACTTTTGCATCCCATCAACTTGAAACTTTGTCTTCAAACTCAATGAAAAAAAAAGAGAGAGATGTTCAGAAATGGCATTTGTGACATATGTCCCCAATATCTGCTTTTCTATAAAGTTTTTTGTTGTTGTTGTTGTTGTTGTTTGCAGTTTCTGGTCGGGGCTGGGTTTGAACCCACTATCTCCAGCACATGGGGCCAGCGCCCTACTCCTTTGAGCCACAGTCACTGCCCCTCTACAAAGTTTTTTTCTGTATCCTTCTTCACTTCCTCTCTTTCAGACTCTGTTAAATATTAGAATTTTAACTAGAATTGCTTTCCCAATATTAAAACTTGAGTTAAAGGAATAATATAAAATTTGTAATTATGTTGATGATAATCATAGTCAGAGATAAGTATGTTCTAAATTATTACATTCCAGAATTTCAGAAAGTGATTCATTAACAAGGTATTTTCTGAGTTGGTTGAGCCAAAAATTTTAATAAGAACTTTAATGTCTCATACTAAGATGCATCTGTGGCTGTGTAGACCAAAAAAGAAATAATTTTGCAAACCTGAAAAAAACATTTTGTGGTTAGTATATTTGGATGCATGTTGGGGAAATTTAGTGATAATTGTCTCTCCTAAACATTCTCTCTTGATATTATTTGGTATCTCTATGCTAAATGCATCCTTGAAAAGAAACAGAACTTTCTAACTTGATGTGTCTAATTAGCAGTCACAAGTCAATTATGTGTTGTCTGCTTCTCAGATACATGACTTGTTATTTTTGAGTAATAATTCCTGCCTGACCATACTGGGACTTGGCTCTAACTGCTGAGCTTCCAAATTTAACCCCTATCAGCCAATAAAGTAAGAATAATTTCCCAGTGATAAGGAAGTAAAATAAGTCCGCAGCTATCCTGAGGAACCTCGCTATTTATGTAAATGTTTTCTCATTTATTGTTTATCATTTATGATATCTAACATTCTTCTCCCCAAGATTGTTTTGACCTGACATAGTCTATTATCTTCTCATGAGTTCCTTTATTAACAAGTGAATATACTTTGACATGTGCTCAGGATCAATTCTTCTAAAAAAAATTTCCTCTAATAACCCATAACCCACATACTCCATCAAGTGATGATATTGCCTTCAAATGCGAAGAGAATTAAATGAAGTTGTCAAGAGTAGAAATCATGTCACTACACCACATTCGTCACTTACCCATAAAGCTATAATTATGTGTTCAAAATTACATCCTTTCCTGCAGTTTCAAAAGGAAAAGTGTTCCTTCTATTCTGGGTGTATCCCTGTACTTGTTTTCCCAATCCCTTCTTACTTCAGTGCCTATGAGTACTTGTTATCTTCCAGAATACAGATTATTTATGCTCTGAGTTTACCTTCGGCACATGCAGGTCATTCTCATACTTACATACATAAACAAGCAAATAAGAATTTAAACACTCCATAAGTTTTCATATCCCTCCAGCTCTCACATTATGTCATTCCTTCATTTTTGCATTTTAATTCATCAAAATAAAATAATTTCATAAAGTATTCATAGGAAGAACAGACAGGACAGTGTCATCTAAAAATGTGTCAGTGACTATAACAGTAATTAACAGGCTGACTGGCTGACTAAATAAATAAACTAAGCATACTTTATTTAGAAATCAAATTTTACCCCCAAAACAAAACAAAAAAAAGAGTTATTTTTAGTGAGTCTATTATGGTTGAACACAATTTTATATATTCAAAATGACTGAAGTTTGAAGCTCTTTAGAATCTGAAAATTATGAATAATTAAATAAAATAATTGTATAATATTAATTTGAATTTGTTATCTCCCCATAGAGGGAGAAACTAATTACCTATACATAGCTGATAACTTAAAATGGAACTAAAGGTGTACTGAAACTTATACATCCATTCCTAAAAGGCTTACTTAGAATTGTTTTCATTAGTTAAATAATCATATAATTATAAACGACTTTCTCTCTCATATACCTCAACATTTAGATAAGAGGCACACCAGCACGCACAGTGAAGAGTAAGACAATAAAGAGTAAAACAATAATCAGAAAAGCTTCGAGTGCTCAATTTTTCACTGTTTGTGGTCATTGATATTGACTGTAAAGATGGAAGGCTCAGTCATCTGAAAGTCACCATCATCCGGATGTTTGACCTTATGTAAATTCCTATATGACTGATGTGAATTCCTGACTAATGCCTTCAGAGTTTCAACCGAATACTTTCTTGTTAGATAGATACATATTTCTCCAAAATCAATTGATGTTAACAAAAATATATTACATATTATTGAAAAAAGAATAAAAGCTTCCTTACAGAGAATTCTAGTGTAATACACATACAAATTCCAACATACATGGAAATGTTTTAAAATTAAAAAGTAATAAACTATATATATATATATATATATATATATATTTTTTTTTTTTTTAGACAGAGTCTCACTATGTCACCCTTGGTAGAGTGCTGTGGTGTCACAGCTCACAGCAACCTCAAACTCTGGGGCTTTAGCGATTCTCTTGTCACAGCCTCCCAAGTGGCTGGGACTACAGGCGTCCGGCACAACACCCGGCTATTTTGTTGTTGTTGCAGTGGTCATTGTTTTTTAGCAGGACCAGGCTGGGTTTGAACCCACCACCCGCTGGCGCCCTAACCACTGAACTATGGGCATTGAGCCTATGCGGTTTGTTTAAGTAAAGTGATTTTCCATTAAGAAAATGGATGTTATCTTATCTAGATAGGAAATGATAAGGAATAATAAAATGAGCGTGATTGCAACTTTGAGTCAGTTTAATAAATATGACATTTCAAACATATTTTATGTGCCTACATTTTTAAGAAAGAAAATATTACTCACAAAACTGAAGTTTTATTCCTCTTCCCCAGAGAGAAGCCTGATCTGAAAGCATGTGAGGTTGCTTTCTGGTATTTAAAAAACAAACAAACAAACAAAAACACTTTCATTGGAATAGCTTTCAACTTTTCCCCATTTAGTGTGTTGTCAGCTGTGGGTTTCTCATTTGTGACCATTTTCTGTGCTGGTACATTTCTTCTATACCTAATTAATTTAGGGTTTTATGATTAAGAGATGCTCAACTTTTATCAAAAGTATTTCTTCATCTATTGCAGTGGTTCTCAATCTGTGGGTTTCCACCCCTTTTGGGGTCTCCTATGTGACTCCTGCATATCAGATATTTACATTACGATTCATAACAGTAGCAAAATTACAGTTATGAAGTAGCAACAAAAATAATTTTATGGTTGTGGATCACCACAACGGGAAGAACTACATTAAAGGGTTGTGGCATGAGGAAGGTTGAGACCCACTGCTCTATTGAGATGGTCATAAGTATTTTCTCCTTCCTTCTGATAATGTCCTGTATCACATTTATTAATTATTTTTCATTGTGGAACTATCCTTATATTTCTGGGCTGAATCCCACTTTCTCATGGTGTATGATCTTTTGATGGGCTGCTGAAATTGGTTTGCTAATATTTTGTTAAGGATTTTACATCTCGGTTCATCAGGGATGTTGGCCTGTGCTTTTCTTTTCTTCTTGTGTTCTTTTGGGGTTTTCGTATAAGGCTAAAGCTGGCCTCACAAAAACGGGTTTGGAATAATTCCCTCCACATGAGTTTGTGGAACAGTTCAAAAAGAATTTATGCTAGTTTGTTTTGTTTGTTTGTTTGTTTGTTTTAATATTTGGTAGAATTCAGTAGTGAAGCTGTCAGGTCCTGGGCTTCTCATTGATGGGAGACTCTTTACTGAGTCAATCTCATTATTCTTTATTGGTCTGTACATGTTTTCTATTTTTTTCTTGACTTAATCTTGGTAAGTTGCATGTGCCCAGAAATTTCCCATTTCTGCTTAGTTTCCAAATTCGTTAGTGTCTGGCCATTCACAGTAGTCTCTAACGATCCTTTATTTCTATACTATCAGTTGTGATTTTTCCTTTCTAATCATGTATAATTTTATTTTTTTGAGTCACCTCTATGTTTTTCTTCATTAGTCCCACTAAATATTTGTCAATTTTGTTTACCTTTTCTGAAACCCAACTCTAAATTTGGAATAATATAAGGACGGTCAATTTCACCACTTCTATTCAACACAGTACTTACTGGAAGTCCTAGACAGAGCAACAAATTAGGCAAGATAGAGAAATAAAGGACATTCAAATTGGAAAGGAGGAAGTAAATTTGTCTCTATTTTCAGACAATGTGATCTTACATAGGAAACCCTACGGATCCTACAAAAATCTGAACTAATAAAAGAATTGAATAAAATTGAAAGATACAAAATCATTGTAGAAAAATCAATAATGTTTCTAAACACAACCAATGAAATGCCAATGAAATGCCTGAAAAAGAAATCAACAAAACAATCCCCCTTGCAATAACTACAAAAAAATGAAATACCAAAGACAAAACTGTGTAACAAAAGAGATGAAAGTGTTCTACAATGAAAACAGTAAAACATTAGTGAAAAAAAATTGAAAAGGACAGATATATGGAAAGATAACCTGTGTTCTTGAACTGGGGTAATTGCTATTGTTAAAATGCCCATACTACCCAAAGCAGTCTACTGATTCAATGAAACCCCTATCAAAATACCAATGGTGTTGTTCACAGAAACAGGAAAAGCAGTGCTGAATATCTGAAGCAAATGCCTGAAAATTCTTGAGCAAGAACAGCAAATCTGGAGGCGTCACTCTACCTGACTTCAAAAGATACTACCGAGCTATAGTATTCAAAACACCATGTCCTAGTATAAAAACCAGACATACAGATCAATAGGACAAAATAGAGAATGTAGAAATAAATTTACACATTTAAAGCCAACTGATTATTGACAAAGATACCAAAAACACAATACTATACAATCTCTTCAATAAATAGTGCTGAGGAAACTCAATATTTGCATCCGAAAAAATAAAACGAGACCCTATCCAAGCAAAGGTAGACATACAACTTTCTAGGGTAAAGATATAGATTTGGTGGTCATATTTAATTCTAAAAAGTGGATGAGATAAAATAAGAATAAATATAGTGAGAGAGAAAAAAAACGTGGTCTCATAAGAGTAAGTCTCAAAGTAGACTGAAGGAGCAAGAGAGAAAGATCTATAGGGGAAAGAAAAGGCATGATGGAGCCATGAATCCAGGAAAAGGAGCTTCATGAATGAAGTGTCCAACTGTGAGGTCAAGAAGTTGAGGAATGTGTTCATGGAATGTGTGCCTTGTGATGATTTTTGTTGAGAATCACAATAGTAGTAATTTTCATGGGGTAACTGGCTCAACAGCAAAGGGAAAGTGAAGAAGAAAAGTTTTTACATTTGTATACAAGAAAGGTGATTACAATTTTTTTTTAAAAGAGAATCCTGAGTTATGTCTCTTGTTCTGGCATCATTAAAAATAGTTTCTTTTTTCATGGTCAAAAATATTCCATTATATAGTCACCTTATGTTGGGAGGTAGGAGTTGAGATATCAAGAGTATAAATACTGGAGTGGCAGGTAAGAATCTGTAGTTATCCAGGAAATACTACATCAACAAACTGCAAACCAGATAGTTGAAATTTTCTCCAGAGAATTTTTTTTCACTGCAAAATTTTGTTATATTATATACTTTTAATGGGGATCTTCCCAAAATTTACTAAATGATGGCATACCTTTTATAATGTAGAGAATGTGACTTAATCTTTTTATATTATTAGCTACGACAATATGATGATGTACACGGTAATACCCATGAAGGGATAGGCTTGACGTTTGCAAGGATATGATCAACTCACCAATTGTGTTTATGTATTTGGTTATATTAATTATTCTGGGAGTAGTGGGATGAAGCTGTGTAGAGAAGACTGAAGTGAAATTGAAGATACAGGACAGAGAGTGCAGAAAGAGAGAGGAAGTGTGGGGAACAGGGCAATCTCAAGGAGAGTGAGGGAGATGAGAGATTGGATGTACCACCTGCATGGATGTTGGACGCAGGATAGTATGTATGTTATAATTAGGTATTCTCTATATATTGGAATAGAGGTGCCTGTCTTTCTCTCTTTCATTCTCTGTGTTTGCGTGTGTGTGCACACGTGCCCACACATTAGGAAGAATTTTCATGCATCCGGATGAACTTATATAGATGTGCATCATATATGCTGTGTGAGAGCATTTACATCTATATTGAAGTGTGTGAGTTAGTGTGTGTGTGAAATATGTATTTGTCTTCATTTATTATCTTTTCCTTTTTTAGCAAGCTTTTAATTTCTCATGGTGATGCACATGCTTGAATGAGATGCCTCTTCTATACCCTTATAATTTACTGTTTCTTATCTGCTACAGGTCCTAAACAAAATACTCATGCATATTAAAATTATATGCAAAATAAACACACTACCCTCTGAAGTGACTTGGGTGGCATACCTAGTAATGAACAAAGAATCAGTAGCTCAGGGATTTTCCATTCTTCATGTAAAATTCTCTGCTTGATTATGGAAAAAAGGGATTGTAATGATTTCCTATAGACATTGCATAAACAAAATGGCCCTCATTACAAATTCATGTCCCTAGAGACAATATACCTTAGAAACATTTTGGAAAACTAATCACAACACATTTAGTTAATGGCAAAGAATTATGGAGCAAAGAAAGAACAGGTGAATATATAGCATAGGCAGCTGTGTCTTCAAGTCTACAACAGAATCTAAGTTATATTTTGTTGCCAACTTTTACTAAAATAGTAGCCTTTAAGCAGATTTTTCTAGGCAGCGATTCCTGACTGGCTATTAACCCATCTTCCCTTTCTGTCTTCTTAGCATAATTTATATCTCCTCCTAGACCACTATTTTTGAGATTAGGGAAATGTTCGGCCACAACATCTGGAATGCAGGATCTGCATATTACTAGCCTAGTGAGGGCTGTAATAAAACCAGGGTGAAAATACACATGTGAAGAAATGAAAAATATAAGAGCACAAGTACAAATAAAGAGAGATTTCAGGGTCAATATTACAGTTCTTGACCACCGACAATGTTCTCTCTCCTGAAGAGATAAAAAGATAAATATTAATCATCTTGAGTGGATCCTCAGTAGGCATGAGAGAACCAACCGGAACAACTTAAGCTGAAGTTGCAAGTTCAGGCAGAGAAATTGTCTGATTCACAGACCTTGGCTCAATCCATTTTATACGACAGTTGGAAAAAGATTTGCAGTAACAAAATCACATTTGGGAATAGAGAACAAAGTACCAGAGGACAGCAAACAATGAACTTGGCTCTCATACCAAGGGCAAAACTAACAGTAAGATGCTTTCATTTACTGGATTCAGAAATGGAATAACGGTATTTTCCCAGTAAGCGCCACGGGGAGCACAGTCTTCAAGTACTTCCCTGAGATGATTCAGCTATAGTTGTATCCACTTCCAAATCTCACATTTTGTATCCACATCAAAGAACACCAATGTTTTGACCTCTTGCAATACGGGGGAATACTTTTTATGAGTCAAGTCAGAGAAGAGAAATGGGGGAGGGAGGATTATTGAAGACATGTTACAAATGGCAAAACCCACAAACTCTCGTGTATTTAGCTGTTGCTTCCCCTGTTGCTGAGCTGTTTGGATTCTAATCATTCCTTTTTCCTTCTACTGATTTGCCTCAGATCGTTTACTTCATCAGAAGATAGGTTGGGACAAAAAAAAATTCATAAATAAAGCACCCCCCCAAAAAAAAAAAAAATCTTAGCTTAGTAGTCATAGTAAAAGTTTGGTTAGAAAAAATGGTTTAAATTTGACAGCAAATTATCTTTTGGAAAGGGCCAGCTACTGTCTATTTTAGAACCTGGGAGCCATAAAGTTGGTGTGGCAGTAATTCACCTGTGGCATCACAGCGTGAAAGCAACCAGGCACGACGTGGACATGAGCACGTATGGCTGTGTTCTCACAAAACCTTGTTTTAAGAAACAAGTCGTGGCTGATAAAGAATTCTACCATGCACGTAAAGAGAAATTACAAATTTTAATGAATTCTTACAGAAAATAAAAAAGGATAAAACCCTTCCCAATTCTCTTTGTATATCCAGTATCATGGAAATCCCAATACCGGAAAATTTTTTCTAATATTGCGTTTAACCTTCTGCTAACTCAACAATTGCATCGTTTTCACAAAATTTAGTTTTTACCTTTCTACAAAGTTTTCACCGTTAATTGATCATATGCAATTTCTTTCTGCTCAGCACTCTCATATAATTATTTTTTTCCGATAAAGAAAACATCATTATCATCACTTTGTATTGATTTTTTCCTAAATATATGTTTCTAGTGATATACTGCTTTGCCAAAAAAAAAAAAAAAAAAAAAATTATAAGCAAGCCAAGTGTGATGACATTACCTATCGTCTCCCCCCCCCCCCCCAGCTACTGGGGAGACTAAGGAGGGAGAATTCTTTGAGACCAGGAGTTCGAGGCCAGCCAGGACAGCATAGTGAGACCTCATCTCAGAAACCTGATAGAGTCCTGATAACTTCATGCTGACGGGACCTGAACAAAACACCCAAGAAAAATCTTAAAATTCATGACAATTCATGATTAAAAGTGGAGATCAGCATGTTATAGCCTGCAAGCCAGATCTAACCAGAAGGTTTATTTTTAATTTTTATGAGGTTCAATTTATTAAATTTTCCTTGTATAGGTCTTGCTTTTGATGTCCCTTCCAAGGATTCTTTGCCTAACTCTAGATATCAAGCATGTTTTCTTATATTTTTCCTAAACATTTTATAGTCACGTCTTTTTCATTTTTAAATCCATCAATTCACTTTGAGGTATGAGGTCTAGCTTGAGGTTACTTTTTTGGCTATGAAAGTCCAGTTGTTCCAGTAATATTTATGAAAAAGACTAGGTTTTCTTCAGTGAATAGTCAGCGGGGTTGTTAATTTAGATTTCTGGGTTCTCGCTTCTCATTCACTGAACTGTTTACTTATTCCTCTTCCAACCCTACACTGTGATATTAAGCAAACTTGAATATCAGGTAAAGTGATTCCTCCTGCTTTATTCTTCTCTGTAAAGATTGTTTTAAATATTCTACAGCTCAAGCTTCATACACATTTTAAGATAAATGTATCTGTGTCTTGCTGGGATTTTAAAAGCAATCACATTTAATATGAGATCAATTTAGGGATAATATATATGGCTCTCCACTCATGTGGGTCTTTGAATTCTTTCATCAACACTTAATATTTCAGCCTACATTTCCTATATGTATTTTTGCATGACTATTTAATTTGCTTTGGGGCAATTGTAAATATTATCTTGTTTTGCTGTATTGATTCCCCTGCGTTCATTGGTGTCGTATGGATTTGTGATTTCTTTGCTTGTGTGTTACTCTTACATCTTCCTATACAGCTGAACTCATTTATTAGTTCTAGATTTTTTTGTTCATTCCTTAAAAAATAAAGGTTATTGTAACAAAATTTAGACAATTTTAAGGACATCAACCCAGGATAAATTTTTGAAGTATTTCATAAAGAAAAAGCAGAAAGATATTTGTTTTAAGGAATTCACTCTGACAATTACATGAGCTGGCAAGTCCAAATTCTACACGGAGTATCAGCAGGCCTTAGACACACAGAGAAAAGCTTTTGCTGCTATCCAGTCCAAAGGCTATCCACTGCAGAGTGGTCTTCTTGCTGGGTGGGTGGGTATGGGCCTGGGAAATCAGTCTTTTTTTTAACCAGGCTTTATCAACTAATTGTATGAGACTTACTACATTATTGAAAACAGGCTGTTCTACTCTAAATCCACCAATTTAAATGTTAATTTTATCCAAATACACTTTCCCAGCACATCCACAATAGTGTTTGACCACATATCTGAGCACAGTATCACAGACAATTTGACACATACAATTAATCATTGCAACTTCACACACACACATACACAAAGTGCATATACATGCAAACTGAATTAACTTTCTAATTAGATATCTCAATGGCAAATCAGGATGTAAACAAAGCCAATGGAAACATAGTTTGAGAGTATTAAAGAAAAAGAACTGAGAACGTAGAATGTTATAGTCAAATAACAGAAGGTGCCAAAAAATGTATACAGATTTTAAGAAAGGAAAAAGTGCGTTGAAATTATAACACTCAAGTCACAGCTGACGTCTGCAACTGTAAGAGGTGCTCAAATGCAAGAGCTCAAATTGGCTCTTTTGCTATTAGAATACATGAAGTATTACAATTTTAATACATTGCTTTTTCTTTCTTGAAACATGTATGCATTTTTTGGCACCCTCTTTAATTTTATTTAAATAAAAGGGTAAAGTAAGGATATTATCAATCCTAATTTTTTTTTAAATCTGCAACAGAAAATCTTTCTTAGAAAACTCTCCTAGAAGAGTTAACTTGTTTGAGAGGACATGAGGACCATCCGACCTAAATGGGAAATAGAGCTGATTAAATAATTTTGCAATTTATACTGTTGTATTAAAAATCAAGGGAAAAAAATATATATATATGTCCTTAAATGACCCACCAAAGACATCCTAGATTGATGCTGTCCAAAAGAAGAATACTGCAACTCACAAATGTTAACTACTTTGTAATTTTAAGTTTTCAGTAGTCATTGTAGAAATATTTTAAAAGGTAAAATTTACTCTAGCAATATATCTAAACTATTATACCTACCTCATACTATAGGTAACCAAAATTTTATTTTAGCATGCAATCAATATAAACAATTATTAATAAGGTATTTTACACTTCTGTTTTCTTTACTAAGTCTTTGAAATCTGGTGTGTATTTTACATTTAAATCTCATTTTAGACTAATCACATTTCAGTTACTCAATAGCCACGTGTGGTTAATGGCTACCATATTGGAAGAATGGAGTTCTAAATGATACCAACAGGATGGGATTCATCCTGGTGGTGTCTAATATTCCACAGAAAATTAGTAGCAGGTGTTGAGTGTGGGCACCAGATGAAGCAAGGCCAGGCGTTGATGAATGATCAAAAGATCTTGCAGAGAGAAATTCCAGCCACAGAAATTTCCGCATTTATCTCAGAATATATTTGAGTCACTATTGCTGGCTATGAGCCAACACATTGATGCGTGATAACTTTTGACCTGTAATTTTTTATGGGGGAAAAAAAACATACTTAGTTAAAACCTCAAAATGTTGTATTAAGATTTTCATAAAATTGTAAAATAATTTTCAAAGATATTTTTATTTACAGCTGTGATTTTCTTGAACCATTACTTCTTATCACTTAACTCATTTTGCACATGACATGTCGAATGCATAATTAATAGGCCAGACATGCATCTAATAGAAAAATAATGGCTTTCATTTTAAGCTGCTATCAAGAAAAACTGCTTTCATGAATCTGGATGAGTCATCATTCTCTAAAAATAAACATCTTATTTTTTTCCTTTTCCAGAATGACTCCCATTATCACCTAAAGCTCTAAGATCCTTACCTACATCTGCAAAAATTCACAGAATAAAATGCTTTGAGACTCCAAATAGCCTCTTTCCTCAGGCAGCAAATGCTGTTTTCCTCTTTTTCATGTCACTCATGCTTCACAGGCAGCTTTTAGCACCTGCCATTTGATGTCAAGAGTTAGAACGTGGAAAAATGACGGAGCAACTTTGGTAGTGAGCTACTCTGAGGGTAGACAGGGAGTTGATCTCATTTTTGATAAGGGACTTATCTTCTCCAGAAACAAAGTGCGTAATACGAAAAGAAGGGCAGCATATGAAGTGGACCATGTTTCCCTCACTGACCTAGCCCTTTTCCCAGCAGTATTTTCCCAGCAATATCCCTGGACTTGCCTCTCTGGGATTCTTCAGTCAATAGACCTACTGTACTCTGCTCATCCCTTATGTGTGTTCAAACTCCCAGAGCATCTAAACTTCATTAAATTCCTTCCCTTTAGAATTCAACTCGATCATCCCCCCTGTCTAAGCAGTGGGTAAAATAGTATGTCCTGAGCAGACCAGTCTTACAGCTTATTACACAGGAATTCAAATATTTATTTACTTGCCAATGACCCCCATTTGGTCATACTTATAGGCCTAGCATCTTGAAATGTTTTGCAATATATACATTTTTACATATGTACGCACACACACACACACACATACATATATACACACACACACACATATATATATACATACACATATATACCCATACACATTACATACATATACAATAGAACCATCACATAGTTGACCACCCCCTTAAGTTGACATCCTAAACTGAACACGCATCAGGTACACTCAGCGAATGTTCCTTGTTGACCATTCCCATGTAGTGACCACTTTGTTACAATCTTTTGGGTGGTCAACATCTATTTGTTCTACTATTCACACACACGCATACTGTATAAGTGTGTCTATATTCATGTAAGAAGTAATATACTTCTCAAATTCAAAGCATCCTAATGTCTTTCTTTTGCCAAAAAGGCATATAATTTTTGCTCCTTGACGGTATTACAATTCTCTATAAAAGGTCACTGCTACTAGTAAGTTATTTAGTTGTCAAGAGTTTGTCATTTGAATCCTGAGGAAAACAAAAGGCTTCTCTTCTTGGTGGCCATCCTTTGGGGATTTGGTTGACCACCAGGACCTGTGATATCTTTCAAAAGAAAAAGAATATATGTGTGTGTGAGTGTGTGTGTGTGTGTGTGTACATATGGGTGTGTGTATCAGAAACGTGGAAGAATTTTGTGAACAGGAATTCTAGCCCATCATTTCGTCTCAGTGAGTGGGGCTTCAATTTACTTTTCCCTCTTCAAAGGCCTGCACCAGAATTTGAAACCTGTTGATTGTGGCTCTACAGACAGACTCCTTGTGAGAAGCAGATATAGTCAGAACAATGTGACGAGGAGAAAAATCCTTTCTTCTGTCTCTCTCTTCAACTAAGGGAGTGGATAGAACAAGTGGAAATATTTAAAAGGGAAATAAATTAATCAGTTTAGAGAGTCTCAGAACTGTCCACAGAAGAACCATGCAGCCAGGCTAAGACCACACTCCCAATCTAGCGTCTGGCACTATAAGGCTGTTTGCTCATCAGTCCTCCTGAGCAGGGCACGGTGCCTGCGCTTTAATTACAAGATGGCAGGGACATTCAGCTGCATTGCCTGTCCTCATGAGTCAGGGTCTAGTAGCTTTCTTTAATCTGCATTTATAAGCCACTTATTATGCTGGGGGGTTCCCCATACTTTAAGAAAAGGGTAACATTTCAAATAGAATGCTTACAGTGTGTGAAATATCTTAAATCTCTTCAGATGGGTCATCATTGTAATTGTACAATTCCACTAAGCAAGTCTGAGAATGGTGCCAATGAACTTTTTCCCGTAACATCACATTCATAGTGAATTTCAGTATGAAAAATTTAGTGATGATATTTGCAAGCTTAGCAGCAAATTATATGCCTGAAAAATAAGACAAATTAAGATCAGATGGGATAGTCTAAAAAAAGTAATAAACTTTAGCTTTTACCCATATTTTTCAGAAAGAACAGTATCTGTTTTCATTGATTTTTATTGTTCCACAATTAAATCACACAACCAAATAAATTCAATTGCTTTTTAACTATGACATGGATACCATTATTCAGAAACAAAAATTCTAAATAGTTTAAATGCATGAGGGATTTAATTTCTAAAGCCCAGTACACTGGGCACCAATATTCTTGTTAAAGATACAGCAAAAATATGAATTATTATTTTGATGTATTTCACATGTACATTAAGTAAAGTAATATAGTAGAAGTTGAATCAAAGTATAGATTTGTTATAATCTTCGGAGTGTTACTCTTTTCAAGAGGAGAAGTTAAACGGAAGTAAAAACGACATTTATCCAGTTACTGTGAATTCTGCAAGTCCTCTTTTTTTCTACAGGTACTCTTGTGTGACTTGCGTTGTCACTTAAAACCAAATTTAAAGTATTTCACACACTTCTGTATTTTTCATTAATAATCCCTATTTAGTATTAACCAAGCTGCCTGTTGTAAAAATCTCTTTGAATCCATGTAAAGATATTTTACATTTTTTAATTTTGTAAACATTTAATTGTATATCCCTATTATTCTTGGCCTAACCACATAACAGCTCTGAGTTAGACACTGCAATGATTGTTTCTCACTTTCCCTAACTTTCCACACAATTCTCCGAAAACATTTTTAGAAGTTGAGTTCTAAAGTTTGTTCCCTAGAGAACAAAGTTTGTTCCCTAGAGAGGGATATTTTGTTTTCAATATGTACATTTCAAATGACAATTTTCCAAGCACATTTTATGTGAAGTTTAAACTATTTTAGTTTAAATTGTGAAAAAATATATTACAAGGACAGTAGTATATAAAATACACGCATTTTTTAAAGAATAAAAATAAAACAAACACCCACATCACCACTAAGAAATGAAGTGTTGGCAATGTCTCAGAAAATCTCTCTCTCTCTCTCCCCGTCTCTCTCTACCTATCTCCCTGGGCCTTTGTTCTCTTTGTTTCTGTTACTCTTACACAGTCCTTCTTCACAGACAATTTTATGAGTATAATATTATCATTAGAAAGTCACAGATTAGCATTAAAAATTGTCAAAAAATATTTTAAGTGCCTTGATATGTCTTAAACACAATTCTACAATTTGAAAGAACTGGCGTAAAGAACATATCCAGTAGGATTAAACCGAATATTCTGTAAACATAAGGGGCATAAGCAACAAGTGACCACACAGTACACTGTGACTAATGAAATTAATGTAATTATGGAGTGGATGTTTGAGAATAAATTATTTTTCAATTTAGTTTCTCAGTGGCTATTTTAAGAACTTTCCTACATATGATTCCCAGTAAACAAAGTCATTCAAGCTGCAAATGGTTGATTTACACAGATTCAGACAATAGACACAAGTGCTATACTTCGGGGAAGAGACCAGCTCTGGGACTGTAAAAACAACTTGGGAACACAATAGCAAGAGAAGTGGGACCTCTGACTTATCAAGCAGGATCTCTGACAACTTTCAGGGCTGTCTTCCTGGAAAAAGACTAGGAGTCAAGATCAGAAAGAGAGTCAGAAAATAGTCACACCTGAAATTACATAATGATCTCAGTAACTAGTGTTAATGATTTATAAAGAAACATCAGGAAAAAATTGAATTAAACTGGCTGATATGGTGGCTCATAACTGTTATCCCAGCACCAGGGGAGACCAA
This sequence comes from Loris lydekkerianus, assembly GCA_963574355.1. NCBI lineage: Eukaryota > Metazoa > Chordata > Mammalia > Primates > Lorisidae > Loris > Loris lydekkerianus. Next base: position 45,412 of record CAUYPK010019467.1, read on the forward strand.
AGCTAAAGGATTGTTTGAGCCCATGAGTCAAGTGCCAGCCTGGACAACATAGGAAGACCCCGCTCTATAAAAATTAAGAAATTAGCCACGTGTGGTGGGGTGCACCTGTCCTCCCAGCTGCTTAGGGCCTGAGGCAGGGAAGTCTCCTTGAACTCAGAAGTTGGAGGCTGCAGTGAGTTACAACCATCGCACTGCACTGGAGCCTGGGTAACCCTGTACCTTAAAAAACAAAACATAAGAAACAACAAGAACAAACAAACAAAAAAACACAAACACTAAACTTAAAAAGCTCCAGCCATTTATATAATGAAAATAATTTAATAAGAAATATATGGAAAATGATTTCTTAATCCCTCTATTTCATAAATCAGATCTTAGCTTGTGAGTTTCTTTGAACATACACAAGTTGTAACACACCTGTTTCAAATGCACTTCTATATTTTAAAAACAAAAATTGTTTTGCCACTATCACTTTATATAAAGTCAGTGAAGGAAACAGATCTTTTTATCCCGAGAATCACTGTTGTATTATTGTTTTATCAAATACATGTTCTTTAATGATGTGTCATCTTGGGGAGGAGATGGGGAAGCCGCACTCTTACCCCTTATATTTTAAACACAAAGCTTCACTTTCTTAGTGGGTTCTGATGATCTCAAACCCAACATGAGAATTGAACACGGGATCATAGTGAGTAAAACCGACATAGAAGAGACAGTAATTAAACACTGAAGGCTCAACATTTCACAGCGTGGTTTAAGGGACATTGAATGGAGTCACACAGGAATTATCAAAGTGACCACGATCGTCAATCAAGGGGTGTTAGAAGGCCAAACTTCAATCTTCCACTTTCTTCCAGAAACATGGGGCCATAAAACTTTATTCATGATGCATAACATAGTATTTTATATTAATAGAAGGAGCTAAGTTGAGGACACAAGACATAATTCAAATTATTCAGGACAGAAAAAATACACTGTCGTTGGATCACACACACAAAAGTGGTAAAATGTATTTAAGGGTAATAAGTAGCTAGCAGTAGGAATAGTTCACCCCCAAAAGAGGAATGGAAAAAAATCTTTAAAGCAGGCAACATATTTGCTTATTTATTTGCTATGTCTTTTTAAAAATCACAGATGCAGAAGCTCTAGACTTACAGATAGAGACAGAATGAGAAGGAGAATCTGTACTTTTCTCTTCCTTATCCCGTTATGGGGCTTCCATCAATTATTAATAGAAAGAAATTGGGAGTGATCAGAACACCAATATGTAACACATGTATACCATATAATGTTATGTATAATTTGTAGCTTGTATTAAAGTAAATTGCACAGTACTTTATATAGCCAGAACATTGTGCGAACATAATTCTATGAGTAGGATCAGAAAATAACTTTATTTTGACCTTTTCAGGCTAAATTGTTTGCTACACTATTTGAAAGCTTACTCAAACCACATAACTTTTTGGTTAGTCTTTTTAAACAGAAAATCTCGTAGTCACTCAAAATGACTAACAGTCTCAATCTAGTAATTAAGTATGTTCAGTCCCAAGCAATTCCCTCTTCAGTATTAGGAGAGCGTTCCCATCACCAGGGCTCTACGACCTGCAGGATCTTTAATGCAGTAAACTGTATTCATACCTCAGCCCCTACCATTTGTCAACAGTTCATTTTATCTCTAAGTCAGGTTGCCTCTCCCTGTAGCTTGACTGAACAGACTCCAATACAAAAGTACTTTTTTGCATATTAACTATCCCTTTTCCATGCAAAACACACACTTTTTGCCCAAACAGACCCTGGACAGCAGATGGATATCATGCAGTAACATACTTCCCCCAGGCATTGCATGTCAAGCCCTCGTTGTTCCCACAACACATCTATGTTTAAGGTGAGGAAGACACTCCAACCTATTCCCTTTAGGAAGTTCCTAAGTCTGATAAAGGGAATCTTTATGTGTGTGTATAGACATTTTTTAATATATTTTTATATATCTCATGTACCTATCTATAGAATAGGTAAAATTTAGGTAGCCCTCTGTAAAAGGGATGACCAAAAGATGCCTAATGCTTATAGTGATAGCATCTTCTGGCTGTCCTTCCCTGGCCCATTCCCAAAGTGTTTCATCAGTCATACTGCGGAACAGACAGGGGTCACAGGATGAGGCATAAACAACCAGCATAGGTTGGACTTTCTGTTCTCAAGCATCCCCCTAAAAACAAAGACTAGACCCAGTTATTCAGACTGAACTGAGATTTCAAAGCCTATCAACTGGCCTAGATGCCACATTGGAGACAGTCCACCTACCCAGCAACCCAACTGATGTTGGTCTGTCCCAACAATTGTAAACAACACTTTCCCCCCCAGGGTTACCATGTGCACCCTCAAGACTATTTCTCACGTGGAAGCCAATTGTTACCTTCCCTTCTTCACAAAATATCTGTATTGAAGAATAAGGATGAGGTCATAAACACCTTCGAGTGTCAAAAAAAAAACCAAACAAACAAAAAAAAACGAACACTAAGGCCGGACAGGGTGGCTTATGCCTGTAACCCCAGAATTTGGGAGGCCAAGGTGGGTGGATTTCCTGAGCTCACAGGTTCGAGACCAGCCTGAGCCAGAGAGAGACTTCATCTCTAAAAATAGCCGGGTGTTGTGGCAAGCACCTGTAGTCCCAGCTACTTGGGAGGCTGAGGCAAAAGGATCTCTTAAGCCCAGAAGTTTGAAGTTGCTGTAAGCTATGATGCCACAGCACTCTACCAAGGGTGGCAAAGTGAAAATCTGTTTGAAAAAAAAAAAAAAAGTAAGATCACATATATCTTACATATGCAGATATCTCAAAAACAGAGCTAATTTTAGTTACTCATGAAAAATTTCCAGAGGTATAACTTACTCATATATTATTATAGTTTATCTTGATTCTGTAAGTACATATCCTTACAGTGGGAGACTCCTAGTTGGAAGGAGCATCAGTACATTTGTCTCTGACTTTTTCTGACTTGATGAATTACAACACCAGGAATTCAAAAAGCTAACAGACTATCCTCATCTACTGGTCAGGGAGGATATGAATCATAGAATTGAATTGTCTTAGACTTCTTCCAAACTGGCATGGTGAGGTCTTTGGAATCTCTAATGATTCCTATGTACCTGCATTATATTTCAAGCCAAGTGGAAATATCAATTAAAAAAAAAAAATTAAAGAGAAAATTACCTAGGTTTCTAAGGTAGATCACAATTAGATTTGTTCATCTGAGTATGGTACCCTGCTGGGGTGAAGAAATAAAGGAACAATTGAAGTCAGCACTGCCAAGTGGTGTCAGCCTGATAGTCATAATTGTGTTGTTAGTAGCCCTAGACAGAGGCTGTTCAAGCTGACTTGAGCAGATGTGGCTTCAGTTTCTGTTGGTCATATATATCAGAATGGCTAAAATAATAGTGTACTTGTGGGAAAATTCTTGAGAAGCAAGAATAATTTAGAAACAACTGCTGACAGAGAATATCCCCTGAATCCCTCTCATCATGGTAGAAGAAGGGTGTGGGTCCTGCGTCACTACAATGCACCAGCTCACAAGACCCTGCTTACAAGCAAGATTTTAGCTAGTAAACATATAACTGTATTGAAACACCCACCTACTCACCTGATCTGGCATCCAGTGATTTTTTTTTCTTTACCTAAAGACATAGAAAATAGTGAAAGGAAGACATTTTGATGACATTCAGAACATCAATGTTACTACAACAGCTTGGATGGCCATTCTAGAAAAAGAGTTCCAAGACTGCTTTGAAGGGTGGACAAGGCCCTGGCATCAGTTATGGCTTCCAAAGCAAAGCACTTCAAAGGTGACCATAGTGACATTCAGCAAGTGAGGTATGCACTGCTTTCTCCAGGATGAGTTTGTGAACTTAATCCTCAGGTCTCATATGGCATGAGCATCAGTAGAGAAATTAGGATTTGCCAGGGTCCCGCCCAAAGGCAGGGTCCTTTAAGACCTGTGGAACTGGTAGCCACCCACTAGGGAAAAAAATAAAGTTAAAAGTGGTGAGGAATAAAAAGGCAGAACACACAGGAGAACATTTCAAAGGTGGGTCCGGGGGTCCTCTGTGAGCTTGTGGGGTGTCAGCAAATGGCCCTGAGTGTGTGTTTGTTCCACTCAGTTTTTATTGAAAGCTATTTTCTTACTAGGCTGAGGGGATAAGCTGTGGAAGGGAGTAAAAGCACAGCAGTTTGTCTGAGTGAGCATGTTAGTTCTTATTCTATCTGTAATCATTAACTTTAAGGGTCTGGGCAGACTTGAGAATCTGGAACCTGAGCCTTGTGTGGGGGCAGCCTCCTGTCTGTGGTCACACACAGAGATCCCTTACGGGAGGTGAGACCCCTCTTAGTTTCTCTGTGGAATAGATGTGATGGCATCAATATTCCTTTGAAGAATCAGTGAAAAAGCAGAATTTATTCCTCTCTCCACCTGAAGGCATTTCCCTCCATAATTAGGGTACAAGCTCTCCTGCCCATATTTCAGGGCTGGAGTTTTCCCTCGATCTCTGCCCTGGCTGTAATACAAATTCCCACAGTGGGTATTTGCTTTGACTCTTGACTGGGCAGGAGATGGTCTGGTTAATGTTTCTTTCCAAGCCCTGCACACAGCAGCTTCTGCTGTGGCCATTGTCTTCCAGAGTGTTTACAGGTCCAGCAGGGGTGTTTGCAAGCTGTACCCCTGTTGCGTGACCGGAGACGCGAACGAGCAGAAGCTTTGCTGTAGGTGTAAAACTCGCTCCTGTAATTATTAAGTCAAGAAACAGACCATACACTCTGATATGGTGTATAGCAAAGTTTTATTTTTAAATATTATCCTACATACCCCTTACAGGCCAGGCTT
>CAUYPK010019472.1:0-20707 GCA_963574355.1 Loris lydekkerianus
TATTGTCAAGAAAAGAACAAGTGATCCCATCTCAGGGTGGGCAAGGGACTTGAAGAGAAATTTCTCTGAAGAAGACAGGTACATGGCCTACAACACATGAAAAAATGCACATAATCTTTAATCATCAGAGAAATGCAAATCAAAACCACTTTGAGATATCATCTAACTCCAGTAAGATTACACCACATCACAAAATCCCAGAACCACATATGTTGGTGTGGATGTGGAGAAAAGGGATCACTTCTACAGTGCAGGTGGGAATGCAAACTAATCATTCCTTTTGGAAAGATATTTGGAGATCACTTGGGAATCTAAAAATAGACCTGCCATTCAATCCTTCAATTTCTCTATTAGGTATATATCCAGAGGACCAAAAATCAGTTTATAACAAAGATATTTGCACCAAAATGTTTATTGTAGCCCAATTCATAATTGCTAAGTCATAGAAGAAGCCCAAGTGCCCACTGACCCATGAATGGATTAATAAATTGTGGAATATATACATCATGGAATATTATGCAGCCTTTAAAAAGATGGAGACTTTACCTCTTTCATGTTTACGTGGATGGAGCTGGAACATATACTTTTAGCAAACTATCTCAAGAATGGAAGAAAAAGTATCCAATGTACTCAGCCCTACTATGAAACTAATTTATAAGCATTCACACTTTCATATGAAAGCTATAACCCAACTATAGCCCAAGAAGAAGGGGAAAGAGGAGAGGAAGGGGTGGGGAAGAGGAATGATGGGTTTAGGTAGGGTAATTGGTGGGACCACACCTACTATGCATTTCACAAGGGTACATGTTAAATCTACTAAGGGTAGAATATAAATATCTTAGCACAATAACTAAGAAAACGCAGTGAAAGCTATGTTAACCAGTTTGATGAAAGTATTTCAAATTGTATATAAAACCAGCACATTGTACCCCATAATTGCATTAATGTACACAGCTTTGACTTAAGAAAAGAAAAAAAATGAAGAACTTAGATGATTGAATTGTTTTAAAACCCACTCCAATACTTCCTAATTATGAAGAGGGAAAAAGTAACTTACAATGGAAAGGTCTAAAATATTTCACCTTAATCAAATGATCAAAGTGAACATCCTCAATAATAACACAAATTAAAATTGTGCACTTCCTGAACAGATGTAATGCAATGCCACTCTGTGATATTCCTGCCATGGCTATATAACATGACATCAGACAAACCCAATTTGAGGGACATTCTACAAATCAATTGTTTTGCACTCTTCACAGTGTCAAAGTCTTGAAAGTCAAGAAAAATGGGAACTTTTCCAGAATAAAGAATAAAAGACATGATAACCAAATATAATTACATTCTAAAATGTACCCATTTGACCAAAAATTATATTATTGGGACACTCATAGGAACCTAAATGAGTTCTGAGGGTTAGACAGTAGCAATCAATGTTAATTTCCCTATTTTGACATGTTATATGGTGGCCATATTGGAAAATACACTTATTTGTAGTAAATACAAACTTGATGAATTCAGAGGTATATGAACATTTCATTGACAAATGTCTTGTACTTATGACTATTTTGTAATTGTGGGACTTCTCAAAAACAAAATCAAAACAAAATAAATATCACACTGAATGTACATCTTTTAAGCAGCCTCACTCCTGGATATCTATGAATATACTCAAGCAAAAACATCAGGGTATTTATATCAGCATATTCATCTTTGCCATTGTAATAAATTATCAATACTTCAAGATGTAAAACAACATAGATTTGTTCTCTCACAATCCTGGAAGTCAGAAGTCTTATCACTGGACTGAAATAAACATGGCAGCAGGGTCACACTGCATCCTGAGTGCTGGGAGAATAGGGACTGAAGAACCCCTTCTTGGCAAGAGAAAGCACCCCCAGAAAAAGAAGAAAATTAACAAGTAAGCTGAGTGAGTCAGAACAAATAAAAGTCACTAGTTTACATTTAGCTAGCCATTGCTAGCAAGCTTCCTACATTTTCTGAAATCCTAGCTTGTTGAGAATACAACTTACACCCCCTGCTGGGTCTGTGAACACTCTAAGGAAAATGGTCATAGAAAAGGCTACAGCAAAGACCTAGAAAGATACATTAAATGGGTCATTTCCTGCCTAGTAAACAGGCAACAGCCAATACCCATTGTGGAGATTTGCATTTGCCTGGGGCAGAGATCAAGGGAGTAGATTGTAACCTGAGATATGGACAGAAGAGCTTATATCCCTTATCACAAAGGAAGATCCTCTGTTGTGGTGATGAGAAGAAAATGCCTCCTTTCCACCTATTCCTCAAAGGATTAACACTGGTTGCATTTTACTCCACAGAAAACTAGTGGAGTTTAACACCTCCCTATAAATCAGTGTGTGTGATCTCAAGAAGGAGGCTCTCCCAATACAAGGTTCAGATTTCAGATTTCTCAAGGCTACCCTTAATGTTAATAATAATAACAATAGGAGGTCTGCTCAATCAGAGAAACTGCTGGCGTCTTTGTTCCCTCCCTCATCTTACCCTCTAGGCAAATAGACTTCAATAAAAGCAGAGTAGAGCAAACACTCAGGGCCATTGCCAGAAGCCCACAAATGGGCAATGGGCCCCTGAGCTCCCACTTTTAATTCTACTCTACTCTATGTTTCATGTCTCTTTTTTTATTGTTTCTAACTCTGTATTTCTTTAGTCGGTTGCTGCCAGTTTCCACAGGTGTTAGTGGACCCTGCTCCCGGGACAAGACCCTGACACGGAGAATCTGACAGAGAATCTCTTCTTTTGTTCTTGTTACTTACATTGGCTGTGGCATTCCCTGGTTTGTGGTCACAGCACTCCAATCTCTGCCTATTGATCTTAATTCTCTCTCCTCTTCTGTTTGTAGTCAGATTTCCCTCTGCCTCTTACAGGGAACATGTGGTGACACCTACAGCCCACTCAGAAATTCAGGATAATCACCTCTACTGAAGATCTTTAACTTAATCATATCCATAAAACCCATTTTGCCATACAAGGTAACTCTCTCGGGTTTTAGAAATTAGAATTGGGTTTTAGAACTTGGCATCATTATTTAGACTGCTATAGAAAGCATGCAATAAATGTCTAGCACATGCCTGATATAATCCAGCATGACAATACTCAAACCTAAGGACAGAAAAGGACACAAGCACACATACAGTACATAGTCTGTGCCAGGCACATTAACCATAGTGATAATATAGCAGAATGGTCCCTAGCATAAACTAGGTGCTTGGTGCATGCTCATTTACTGTTCCTGCACAAAAGACAGCTGTCTAATGTTGTTGGTGTATATTAGACACAAGGCATACATGCTCATATACTTCATGAATGAGTGCAGGGGCACTGGAATAATACCTGACATACAGCAAAGGCTTCATGCACATTTGTTCCCTTTTCTTATTTGTATAAAAGTATATTTGTTTGTTTATTTATTTTGAGACAGACTCTCACTTTGTCACCCTGGGTAGAGTGCCATGGCATCATATCTCACAGCAACCTCAAACTCTTGAGCTCAAGCAATCCTCTTGCCTCAGCCTTTCCAGTAGCTGGGACGACAAGGCACCTGCCACAATACTCAGCTATTTTTTCTATTTTTAATGGAGACAGAGTGTTGCCCTTGCTCAGACTGGTTTTGAACTCCTGAGCTCAGGCTATATCCACCTTGGTCTGCCAGAGTGCTAGGATTACAGGCATAAGTCACTGTGCCAGGCCTATGTGCATAAGCCTTTAATATAACTGTGTGGTATAGTGACTGTGGTAAACTAGGATCTCAATGCATGCTCTTTTCCATGTGTGGGAAATACTGCCTTTGTATAATGCAAGGCATGAACTAAGTGATCATAAAGGCTTATTTCCTTGTCCATATTGTATGAGTAAAATCATACTAGAATTATATCTGGACTATAATGAGCATTTAATACATGCTTGCTCCCTTTGGCCTGTGTTTGAGTGAGTACTGCTATAATAAAAACATACAAAGTACACTCCAAGTGCTTCATTTATACCTGGTTTTTGTCCCTTACGTGTGAATAAGATTGTACTGAAATAGTAAGTGCTATTTACATATAGTAAGTGCTCAATTCATGCTCATTTCCTATATGTGTGCTTGTATTAGACTAGCACCTAGGACATACCAGGTACTCAATGCATGTTTTTATTTTTCTTTCCCTCAAATTTGAGTAATATGGAAGTAGCAGAGTCCCTGGTGTAGAGCAGGTGCTCAGTGCAATCATTGCCTAATGTGATACTTGAATAGTGCCTCACACACACTGGGTCCTCTATGCACCCTAATTTCTTTATTCAATGTGTGACTTGGTGTGGCCCAGAATAATAGCTGAAATACACTAGGTGCTCAACACATGCTTACCTCCCCCCAGTGAGTAAGGTACTGTTACACTGGTACCTGGCATATGAGGAGAAAGAAAACATTATGCCCTGAGTATCTAATATATGCCAGGAACAATTTTAGAATAATATGCATGCATAGTGGAAAGAAATAAGCATGTATTAAGCACCTAGTGTATACCAAGTACTACTCCAGTACAAAATTACTCACACATGGGACAGAAAAGGAGGAATCACTCGGAACTTATTATATCCTCGGCATTATTTTACTACAATGTATGCACATGTAAAAAAAGGAAATGAGCATGTGTTTAGAGATAAATTTATGCCAGCTATTATTCTAATAATAATAGCTGTACAACTATGCAAATTCAGATCAGGAAAGAAACAAGCACACATTGTTTGCTTCATATAAGCCAGGTTACATTTTAGTATTTTAATATCACCTATTCACACATGGGGAGAAGAAAACAAGCATGGATTGAATGATTAGTATATACTAGGATTAACATAGTAGAGACTTTCTCACTCATAGGAGGAGGAAATGAGGATGAATTGAACAAGTAATAAATGCTTTATTGACACATAGTAAAAGAAATGGGCCTGCATATAGAGTTAGTATATGCAATAATGGATAGAATATGCAGGCTGCAAATCAATTTTAAAAGAAAGACTCATCTGACTTGAGCAATACTATAGAACAAATGGACCTAAGACATATACAGAAGTTTCCCCCAACAGCAGAAAAATACACAACATTTTCCAGTGAGCATAGAACATTCTTCAAGATAGAAAAAATGTTATGTCACAGAACAAGTCTTAACAAAATTAACAAGTCTTAATAAAGTTAACATTATTCCAAGTATTTTTTTCTAACCACAGTGGAATAAAACTAGAAATCATTAGCCCATAAAAAAATTGGAAAATCCACAAATACATGAAATTAAACAATGCACTCCTGAACAACCACTGGGTCAAAGAAGAGAGCAAAAGAGAATATAAAATGTAATTTTGAGACAAATAAAATGAAAACATAACAAAACTTACAGTATGTAGTAAAAGCAGTACCAAGAGGGAAGGTTATAGTAATAAATGCCTACATTAGAAAAGAAGAGAGATCTCAAATAAAGTAACTTTGTACCTCAAGGAAGTAGAAAAAGAACAAGCCCAGCCTACACTTAGTAGAAGGAAGAAAAGAAACAGAAAATAAACAGCAAAAGTAAGAATTTTTTTTTTGAAAAGATAAAAAAAAAATTCAACAAACCTAGACTGGGAAAGAAAAGAGGATTTAAGTAAATTAAATCCTAAATGAAAGAGGTTAACATTATAAACAATTCCTCAGAAGCAAAAAGGACTATAATAAAAGATTATATGGATAGTTGCATGGGCTATAACAAAAGACTATTATAAAATTATATGCCAACAAATTGGATAACTTGAAGAAATGGATAAATTTCAAAAACAGATATAAACTACCAAAACTGAATCAAGAAGAAATAGAAATCCCAAAGTAAACCAATAACAAATAAAAGGATTGAAATAGTAATTAAAAACCTCCCAACAAAGAACAGCCAAGACCAGTTGGCTCGATAGTTTAATTCTACCAAACATTCAAAGAAAAATTTATGCCAATCCATTTAAACACTTCCAAAAAGTAGAAAAACAAGGAACCTTTCCAAACTCATTTTATGAGATTGGCATCACTCTAGTACCAAAGCCAGAACAGAACACCATAAAAAACAAACAAATAAACAACCCAGGCCAATATCCCTGATAAACATCGATGAAAAAATCCTCAAAAAAGCATTACAATGACCAAGTGGATTTACCATAATGATGCAAGGAAGGTTCAACATCCACAACACATGGCAGGCACAATCTTATGTCTATATGAGGAAATAAAACATGCAAAAAAATACCTAGTGTATGTCAGGCATTATTCCAGGAAAATATTACACTCACATGTGAAAAAAGTCCATGAGTAAGGAGTTTATACGAGTGTTAAAATTTATTTTTACTTAAATATACGGGGAAGGAAAAATAACGTACTAAGTGATTATAGTCTGTGAGATCCAATTTTCGTACAAACTTACGAAGGTGTAGAAAGGAAACACTTGTAATATTCAAGTCACGTTTGACTTCTGCAGTTGCAAAAGGTGTTCTATGTGATTTGTATTCATCCTTTGTTATCAGTATATTGAGTATGATAAGTTTAATATTGTTTTTCATTTCTTAAAATGGGTACACATTTTTCTCCCACCCTCTCTGTATATACATGATATTATTTGATACAACATAGGGACACATTGCATAAGAAAACAAGCCTAGTGTATGTCAAACTATCAAACTATCTGCTAGAATAATGCTATTCACACATGGGGGAATTAAGCAAGAATGCATTGGGTGCCTCATATATGCTAGACATATTTTATACATTACTCATACATCAAATGAATATAAGAATATTTTGAGTGCTGGGCATATAGCAGACTCCTTTGCAGTAGAAATTTACTCTCATATGAGTAGAAGAAAATAAGCAGGCAGTGACCCTTTGATATGTGCCTGGCACTGTTGTTCACACCGAGAAGGAGGAATTGACCATGCACAGACTATGTGGTATATTCCATGTACTACTTTATTACAATTGTAGTCACACCTAGGGACAAGAAACAAGCTTGCATTGAGTACCAAGTGTATGCTATGTCCTGTTCTAAAACAATGTTACTCACCCATAGGAAAAGGAAGTAAGACTGATTTAAGCACCAACTACTTGCTAAGTACAGTTGTAGGACAAAAGAGAAAGAAAGCTAGCATATGTTGAGAACCTATGCTAGATACTATGACAATACCAATTCACTCACATGCAGGGGAAGTAAGCAAAAAAGCTTTGATCACCTCAGGTATACCAAATACACTCCGAGTAAAAATTTATATACACATAGGGGAAATGGAAACAAGAATGTATTGAACTCCCATTGTATGACACATTTTAGTCTTGCACAATGTCATTCACACAGAGAAAGGAGAAAGTAAACATGCACTGAGAAATTAATATATGCCACACAATTTCGCACACATGAGAAGGAAGTGCGCATGAAGCAACTAGTAGAAGCCAGGCATTCTTCTAGGACATTTCTCACAGTTAATGGAGAACAAGCAAGCAGGAATCAAGCACTTTGTATAGACCATATATTATGCCTGCAACATTACTCATACACAATAGGAAGGAAGCATTCAGTGCACCGCCAGTTTATTAAAGGATCTATTCCAGTATAAATTTATTCACATGTGGGGGATGGAACACACCTGCAATAAATCTCACCTTCTATAAGCCAGATACTATTCTAGCAAATGTTTACGCTCATATTGGAAAAGGGAATGAATATGTATTAAGCCCCAAGTAAATTCCTTCTAGGTATTTTTCAAGTACAATGTCACCTACAAGTCAAAGGAATGATACAAACAGGTAGTAAGTGCCTAATGTTTGTCAAACACTATTCTAGAATGATTTATTCACTCATAGGAGAAGAAAATAGGCATAAATGGAGCATCTGCTATTGTCCAGCTCTGTTTTAATGAAATATAACCTATTATGAAGAAAAATGAAATAGTCATTCATGTCTATTACATGACAGTCAGTTTTTTAGTCCAACCTTACTTTACTTAGGATAAAAAGTACGTGCATGAATTTCACACCTAGTGAGCCAGGCACTCTGCTGGAAGGACACTGCTCACGTAAGAGGAAGAGAGGAATATTGCGCTGAGCACTTACTACATGGTAAGTACAATATCACACTTTAGAAAGAGGAAACAAGCATCCCTTAAGAACATTGTACATGCAAAATAATAATTTTGCACACACTTACATATATGGGAATGAAAACAGCATGTATAAAATATATAACATAGGCCCGGAAATTTTCCTGGGCATTCTTACTCACATTTAAGGGAGGAAAACAGGCATGCTTGCAGCACACAATGCTGCCAGGCACCTTTCTAATATCACATTCTTCACATGTAGTGGAAAGGAAAGAACTGCACATAAATGGCTATTGTATTGTGGGTACAATTTTGGAACAACCTTATTCTCACATGAGGAAAGGAAATGGCCATGCACTAAGTGCTTAGCACATTTCATGAATTACTCTATTATAATCTACTCACACCTGGGGGAAAGAAGCAAACATCCATCGGAACCCTGGTATATGTAAGAAGCAATTCTAGTACAAGAAACAGGAAAAAAACAAACCTGCACAGAGCAGGGATACATAAGGCAATGCTCAATGCTCTAGTATCTCATTACTCACACGTACATACGAAAATGGAAGAAAGTGTCGAGTGTGTGCCAGGCTCTATTCCAGAACCAACTTATTGGCATAGAAGAAAATCAGCATGTGTAAAGCGCCTAGCATATTCCTACCTCTAGTTTACTACAACTTTGCTCGCACATGGGGTAAGGAAAGAAGGATGCATTATACTCCAAGTATAGGTCAGCATTACTCTGTGTAACATTTGAAGGGAGGGAGCACGCACACATAGGGAGGAGGAAGCCTGATGCATTAGCACTGAGCATACAACTGATACTATTCCGTTACAACATATCCACCCACCAGAGAAGGAGACAGCTTGCATATAGCAGCTAGCACAAGCCAAACTATGTGCTAGAATATTTTACTTACATGTAGGGGGACTAAGTAAGCATGAATTGACTGCCTGTACTATTACTCACACACAGTGGAAGATATAAAAATTGTTAAACATGTAGTATACAGCAGACATTATTTTAATATAAATTTACTCTCATGAAGGTGGAAATAAGCATCCACTGAGCCTCTGTACGGTTGGCGTGTTCTATTTACTATAACATTATTGACAGTAAGTAAGCTTTCACAGACCATGAAGTTTATCCCAGACATTTCTCCAGTATCACAGAACTCATACACACGGATAAAAACTAAGCATCCTCTGAGTACCTACTGTATGTCAGGTCCTATTCTCAAACATTACTCATCCACAGGTGAAGGGAAGAAGATTGACTTGAGTAATGGGTATGGGCCAGCCACATTCTATCTTGCACAGCATTACTCACACATAGGGATATAAACAAGGATGCTTTGAGGTCATGTCAGGCACTTTTCTAATGTATCAATCCCCACATGAAAGATAAAAATGGTCATACATTTAGTGCCTACTCTATGCCAGATAGCAGCCATGCAACCTTATTCACACAGAAATGCAAGAAAGCAGGAATGCCTCGACTGCCTGTGGTACACCATGTGCTTTTTTGTTTTACTACAACCTAACACTCACATAGGGGAATCAAAAACAAGCATGGATTGAACTACTAGAGTATCCCATGTACTAACAGTTCAAGTTTACTTTCAGAGTGGAGAGGAAACAAACATGTTTTGAGAAAATATATGCATACAACCTTATTCACATATATGGGAAGGAATTGAGTGTGTATGGAGCATCTAGGTTCTAATGGTGCTACTCTGTTACAGATTTCAATGCATTTCTGTAGAAGGAAATGAGCTTGCACGGAGGGTCAGTTGTAGAGTAGGCTTTTTACCACTTGTTGATACTGAAAATCCTGGCTTTCCATTAAACATCCCATTACACCTTGTACACATGGACGGGAAAGGTGCATCATCACTGCCTGGGTGGGGTGAAAGTCCAGACTACCCACATGGCCTCCAGGAACGCTGCTGGCTGGGGGTGTCCTCAGGAGCATCTGGTGAGGATGACATGATAGCGCACTCTGTGACTTTCTCTTTCACCACCCTGGTGTCAAGGTTTGGCTCCCTCATTGCAGCTGTGTTAAAGAGGAAATCCAGGCTCTCCACTCAGTCTGGTATGGCTTGGAATGGATCATAGTTTTCTCTGCGGTGTTAGAGTATTTGGCTGGAGTACAGCTGTTATTTTCCCAAAGTTTTCTGTCTTGCTAGGCCACAACTTTTCTGGTCTATGGCTAGAGAACAGGATTATTTGAAAACAGTTTTTTGGTTTTGTTTGTTGCTTTTTGAGTCTCTTGGCATTTCTGAGTAGTCAGCTTCTTTGGCTTCAAGTCTAGATTAAAAAAGAAAACAAAAGAAACCAAGGCATCTTGCTACCTATTATTTCTTGGATCCTGAGGTTTCCAGCTGGTCTGCCTTCTTCTCACCACCCATAAGAGTCTACTCTAGTTTTCTTTATATATAATGGCCGAGGGCTTTAGCTGTGCCTCTCTATTATCTAATACATTGCCCACTCATCCCTTTATATTCTTCCCAACATTTTGCCCTTTCATTTGTGCACATTTATATATTTTAGTGTTCTAAATACATAGAATTCACTGAACTAAAATCCTATCTGCCTGTAATTCTTCTAAAGAATGGTGAAAGTTAATAATCTGGTATTTTTCACAAATAAAACATAGTACTTTTATTTAATCTCCTAACCTTGCATCCAGTATTTATGTCTTAATGTCCATTAGGATACATCAGTATCCACTGGGTTTTAAATGTTTTTAATCATGTTATAAATTCTGATATTCCATTGCAATGTAACTGCATCTCTGAATTAATGTGGATCCTGAATGTTTGCAATGGACTCCCTCTTTCAGCTTCTCTTCCCTTGTATTCTTCTTGTTCCTATTGCAAGCTACTGCTATCACAGTATTTCTAGGTGTTGTAAGCACTCTTGGGAGATATATGATATAATATTTAACGTAATACAATTTGATGACAATGTGATTTGTTGGTTTATTCTATTACCCTCCTCTTGAATAACATTACTGGTTGTCTTTCCCTTCCCTCGTTTCTTTACCTGTCTCTGACAAAGCTCTTCCCTGTGAAGCAGCACTGCCATCCCAACTTTGTTCAGCAGAAGCTGGATTCTTTCAACTATTTTCCTGCGGACCATTTGGCTCTGTTTTATTTTCTGTTCATGGTTATGGACATCTGAATCCATCTTCTTTATGGCCCAGATGAGTGTATTCCCCCCACCTTTTTTCTTTATTGTACCAGGGTACCTACAACATTTATTTCAACAGATCATTAGGCTGTCCTTCCACTTGGTTAGTTCTCCTCTAATACTAGCATAAATCAGGCAAAGTCCTTTAAATGGACCTCATCCAGTTTGAAGAGGATGAGACCTCGTGATGACTGGTTGCACTTAATCGGAAGTAGTGGGATCTACATAGAAATTTAAAACTGGTCAACAAGTTTTAGATTCAACTTGTTTTAGAAACGGTTTGAACCAATGAAAAGCTGATTTATATGGTTTACTTCGTTTTAATATGTTTAAAGAGGATTGAATTTACTCAAATCAATTTAAACTGATTAGAGCAACTTTGGGTAAGCCAGAACTGTTTAAATTAGTCAAAATTTATGTGAACATAATGAGCTATTTTTATAAACCCCAGAGCTGCATTTGTGTAAGGTTCTCCCAGCTGTGATAAATCCAAATGATTGGAAGTTATTTAAATTATCAGGAAACATTATCTTTACATTAAGACCATCATTTCCTAACTATATCAGTTTGCTGAGTTATTTTTGGCTTTGGTAAATTAACCAAAACTGATTTGAGCCTGACATTAAAAGTCTATTTTTATGTATTTATATAGTAAATCACCACAAGGTCCTCCTAAGCTTCTTGTTCCTTTGTGTTTGCTATATTTCCCCCAAATAAATCTAATTTCTGGTTGATCTTGAGGCCTTGATCTCAGAAATCTGAATTACAAAAGACATCTCTGGGTTTCATCTCAAATGAATTCATTTGACCTGACCTGAAAGCTGCAGTTTCTGAAGCTGATCTCATTGCCTCCAACGTGAATCTTCATGCCTTTTAAAGGGAAAGTGGTGAGACAGGGAGCTGATGATTGCTGGAGTGCTTGAGTGCTGGAGGGAAAGTGACAGAATATATTATCTCACTTCACCTGCTCAAAAAGGACTTCTTTAATCCCATTAGTCTACAATTCTATGCCCATAGAAATAGTTCTTTTACCTTATAAATTTATATATTTTAAAATTACTTTATTTCTATGCCCATAGAAATAGTTATTTTACCTTATAAATTTGTATATTTTAAAATCACTTTATGAAGATATAGTTGACATATGAAAAGCTATAGATACTTAACATATACAACTTAATTTGTTTGTAATGCATAATTATCTGCCTTGCCTGTGACTCCAGGCAACCCAGTGCTGCCCTTCATGCTCATGTTGTGCCAGGGGACATCTCTATTCATAGGACGATTCTAACCAGATATGTTACAGAGTGACATGCCTAATCTTCACTCTCTGAAAATAGTTTAATTTGAGACTCCAAAGTAATACCGTTCTTTTCAAGGATGACTTTGGCTGTGTTCTTCTACCTTTATAGGAATGCATGGTTTTTCTTCCTCTACCACTAGACCTGTGTGGGTCTCTGGATATTGCTAAAATTATTCACTGGTCAGATTTTACTTCCTGGGTGTTTTTTTTTTTTTTTTAATACGTCAAATTTCATGGTTCTCGACCTATTCTTGATTCTGCAATGAGTCAACAATACAGCATGGCCTATTGGTTTAGAATATTTGATATGGAGTCAAACAAATTGGACTAAATTCCAGCTTTATTAGTTAACACCTGTGTGTGTTGGACAGCTTATGTAAACTGTGAAAACTTCCATTTATTCATTTGTAAATGAAAATAATTACAGGAACTTCTCTTTCTGGTGGGTGCAATGATTAAACAAAATTGTTTACATAAAGTGCTTCACTTTGCATCAAGGAAGGCCTATCACAGCCATATGACAATGAGTTTGCCTATATTTGTTACTGTTGTTATTATATTATACTATGTACAAACTCATCCTTCAAATTCGAACATTAACTAATGTTATCCTGTCTTATTACAGCGGAAGCAGATTCAAGAAAGTTAAACAACTTACTGAAGGTCACACAACGGTAAATAGTTTCTCTGGCATCAGTACCAGCCTTTGTGTGATGGACAGCCAGTGTGCTTTTTCTCGTTTTAATGCTACCATTCTCACTCATTGATGTGCTCTGGGTCCATTCATTTCTTCCTATTTTTTTCTCTCTTCTTTAACTTTTTACAGAAGACAAGTAAGAGCCCAACTTGTTTTTTTTTTGTTTGTTTGTTTGTTTTTTTTTAATTAAGTCATTTGTACATAGATCGTGAATACATTTATGCTATTGTGGGATTCAATGTATTGATTATTTGTACAAATTGGAGTGCTTACATTCTACTAATTAACACAGCCTTCACTTCATTTACCCAATTACAGTGTTAAGATATTTGTGTTCTACACCTGATAGATCCAACTTGTACTTGCAATGTGCTCCATAGGTGTGGTCCTCCCATTAACCCTCCCTCTATCAACCTGTTCCCTTCCTCTCCCCACCTCTTCCCTCCTTTATCCTAGGCTATAGTTGTGAATCATCTTTCATATGAAAGTGTGATTATAAATTGGTTTCATAATAGTACTAAACTTGCTTTTATTGTACCTTTCTCAATTTTTCCTAATCCTTCACTGTCTCCCTGTTTATGTTCACATCTTTTTCCTAAGGCTTTTCTCCCATTTATTAAAAAAAAAAAAAATGGCTATGATTTACCCTACTCCAGCTATGACAGAGGAAAGTTAGATTCAGAGATGAGCATACACCCAGTAATGGGGTTGCTGGGTGAAATGTATGTTTTGCTTATAGAAAAGACATATGCACTTGGTTTATAGCAGTACAATTCATACCTGCAAAGACTTGGAAATAACCCAAGTGCCACTCAATAGATTAATGGATCAATAAAATGTGGTGTATGCATACTGTGGAGTACTACTCAGTCCCTAAGAAATGGTGATCTAGTATCATTTTGGACAACACAGATGGAACTGGAAACCATTCTTTTAAGAGAAACATCACAAGAATGGAGAAATAAACACAATTACTTAATACCAAATTGGAACTAATCAATCAACATTTAAGTTCACATATGGAAGAACATCTCAATGAAAATCAAGCTGAGGAGAGGAGGGGATGGGTAAATTCACACCTTTTGGGTAGAGTCCACACTATCCAGGTGAAGGGCACACTTGTGTGTATAACTTTGACTCAATTTGCACAAAAACAAAGTATATAAACAAAACGTGTACCCCTAACATTCTGAAATTTAAAAAAATAGAAAATAAATCAGATATGAGCTTCTCCTATGATCTCCTCCTCCAGCTATGGAATTTCATTTCCATTATTTCTTTCCCCTTACAGGTTCTGTGTTACTCTAGGCCACACCAGATGCTCATTAGCTTTGCACTCACTGGGCTGCTCGTGAAGATCACTGGAAATCTTTCCCTCTTCATTTGAGGTGGTCAACTTTCTACGGCATCAGCTATAAACCACTTCCTTCACACACACACCCCTCAGACAGGGATATGGGATATCTGTTTGAAGAAGACAATGGACAGAAAATAACACATGTGGTAGAGATAGAAGGAGAGGGTTCCAAAGTTTGGAACCATGTGTTTTTTTAGTCAAGTATATACAATCAGCCACTTAGTCAACCAACTGACACAGACTGACAATTGGTGACATGTCAGATACACTGCTCGAATGGAAGTCTAGTAAGTCCCAATCTTTCCATATGTGTTTCAATGAACTATTCTGGAGTGTGAGAGCACATGTCTTAGGGGCTTTTGTAAAGGGAGGCAGTAAAAAAATTGATGAAATAAAAGATATACATGGGGATGGTGGAAGTCATAAAGTCAGTAATGCGAAAGGACCTAGCAAGAAAATATGACAATCTTCAAGGCACAAGAGAACTAGCCAGATGTGGATGGGCATGGGGTGGTGTCCAGATGAAAGACAGGATTGAAGCATAGACAAATATGACAAAGTTATTCAGGTGTGAGATAAAGAATTTCATTATTGGTTGTACACATCTAACAAGTTGTCTTGCTGATGTCATATTACATCAGAGATATAGTTCAAGTTTCTTTGTGCTTTTGATCTAGTATGAAGAAATGATAGATATGCTCTAGTTTGTGGGATGTGCTTTTAATTTCCACATTAAAAATATCTCCCAAAGCCTGAAGATGAACAAGTGTCTTGCACCAAATATAAAGTGACCTGGAAGCTGAATACCTGAATTAGTTCCCTGAAGAAAAAAAAAAAAAAAAAAGGCTGCATTCTACCAAAGGAAACTCCAGGAAAAGAACAGTTGAAATTAGAAAATATGAAGTCCTAATAAGCCAGAAGTCATACCATGAGTCTAGTGGGTTGTAGTGAGAATTTCAGGAACTTAGGAAGTGATGAAGGGAAAAGAAACCACAGGTCGTTAACCTGAAGGACAAAGGGGAGTCACTTAGAGGCAGCTAAACCCCTAGTGACCCAGAACCAGGGCAGCATTTTCCAGTTTCTATGGAACACTATTAGATAGGACTTAATTTAAAAGTTGCAATTTAGCAAATGTTCTAGAGTCAAATTTCAGAATTTGAAGTTAAAAGAAATTAAACAAGTACATTTTTTTTCTCTAAGGCAGAAGTACCCAATTTGTGGTCCCTGGGCCACATGCAGCCTAGGACAGCTATGAATGTGGCCAAACACAAAATCATAAACTTACTTAAAACATTATGAGACTTTTTTGTGATTTTTTTTTTTTTTTTTTTTTTTGTGCAACTCAATTGTGTTGTTCTTGAGCATAAACTTTGCAAATAACACATTATATTACAAAGTCACATAAAATAAACATACATCACTATCTGGACACGGTTTCAGTTCTATGGTGTGTGGCTTCCAGTGTGTTATCTTCCAAGCACAGTTAAATTGATATTGCCAGAGCATGTATGTGCTTGTGGTGACTTGGCAAGGCAACAATAATCAATACTATTTCAAGCTATCATTAGAACGCTAGGCATTTAATGGTATTTTGAAATTGGGTAAGCATCTTTATTTGATTAAGGTACTTCCATACCTTGACACTGCCTCACACATTGCCCACCATGCTTTACTATCAGCACTCTGCCTCACCCTGCATTGGCGACCAAGATGTGGAAGGGCACAAATCTTGCTATCTATTTTCCTGTCAATTAATTTTCATAATTGAAGTAAAAATCATCTTTATATAATTATAATTTTTTTAATACCAGCATGGCTTCTACACCATCTCCAAAGGAAACAGAAACAGAATCCAAGAAAAGAAAAATTATGAATGAAGGAAGACTGTTCAATGAAAAGTGGACAGATGACTAGTTTTAAAATGTTTAAAAATTGATGTCATGAAAATTATCATGAAGACTATAAATTAGAAATTCCTTAAAAGTATTGATAATGACTATGGCTACATCATCTACTTTTCTGAAGGAAGATGGCTAAGTCTAGACCAAATGTTGAAAAAATTTTTATGATTTGTAACACATTATCATTTTGTCTGTGGTATCAGAAATCAAATTTGTGCCAGAACTTGATGAAAATAGCTCAAATTTAACATTTTTAATGGATTTAACTAATCATGTAAGTGAGTCAAACATGTGTCTTCAAGGTGAAAACCAACTTATCAATACAATGTTTCAAACCACAGTAGAGTTTCAAATGAAACTGAAATTATAGCAAGCTCAAATTAATTCAAAGAATTTTATACATTTTAACACTTGGCTAAACACCATTCTTGTGAATAGCAAAAATTATTCAGGCTTGCTTTTTGAATTTGAAAACATGTGTTAAGATTTCTGAGAAAATAATCAATATTTTGGTATACTTGTGTTCCATTTTCAGTCAACGTAAACATATTACCTTCTAATTTTCAATTGGTATGCATAGAGCCACAATCTGACATTCAACTTAACGAAAAACTTGACATGTCTCTTTCTTGGACTTTTATAGGTCCTGTCTCCCAGAGACAAGTATCCCCTGCTTCCCCATCATGCCTTATTCATGTCATCTCTTTTTGGCAGCACCTATATTTATAAGCAACTATTTTAACAAATAAAGCACATTAAGAATAAAATTGGAACCAAAATGTCTGATGAGCACTTGAGAACTCACTGAGAATTGCAATGAACTAGATATTGATGCATTAGTTTTTCATACACAATGTCAAATATCCCACAAGTTTAATGTTGCCCACTTTTGTAATAAAAAGTCAAAAAACAAAAGTGTTTTATTACTTAGATATGTTCACTTTCTATATTAGTGATCATAAGCTTGGAACCTTCCTGACCAAAGACTTTCTGACTGGGTCACAACATAATTAGGATTATGATGTGGGGACTTTTTTGTTTATCTGTGGTGGTGGATATTGCAAAAATTACCATATATACTCGAGTATATACAGTATGTACTGCCTTTTTTTTTGTTTGTTTGCTCATTAGCTTTCATTAGTGTTCATGTATTTATTTAATATGCAGCCCAAGACAACTCTTTTCTTCCAATGTGGCCCAGAGAAACCAAAAAGTCGGACATTCCTGCTCTAAGGAAAGCATTAGATTTTAATATGCTAATATGCAATGTGTTTCTCCAAAAAGAAGGGGAAAAAAGTGTTTCCCAAACATAATGATAAAAAGACATCTGTTACCCAGAATTGATATTTTGTAAACTAACATTTGGTAGATGCTAATTTTTAATGGTGGTTATGGTTACTATTTCAACTCCAAAACTGCAATCAAGTAACATAAAGGCAAGAAGCTTTGGTCCTTGGGATTCATACCAGCAATGTAACTTTTCAGAGTTATCTCTTCACAGCCATACTTCAGGAGAGAGAGAGAACAAGTTAGAGAGATCCTAAATGCCTAAAAGTAATACCCAGGAACTAGCCAAGGTTCTAGTCAAATGAGATCTAATGTGGAATTCCCAATCTGTGATAAAGACCATTAGCTAAAAAACAAATCCAAGGAAGATAAGTAGTATGCAATGGACCATCAAGAAAGATGTAGAGAAAATGATGCTACTCTAAACCTATATTGTCTTTCTCAGCCTATACTTCCTGGTCCACTGCATAGAAAATATAAAATTACTTTTTAATTACATCTCCTTTAACTAAATGGTGCAAAACAAATGACATACATCCCATCCTGTTTTATCCTTAATTCATAAAGTGAGAGAAATCTTTCTGTACATGTTGTGTTCACCAGGAGATAAGACTATAGAAACCTGGAAAGACCATCAGAAGAAAAATTAGGAACAAGATGACAAAGTTTTGGTGTAGCCTGAATTGATTTGGTTACATTACCTTTAAAAGCCCACAGTATGAATTAGAAAACTTATGCAAGCTTCTCTGTTTGATTAAGATACTTGGAACCAATGTGATATACAGAAAGAAATTTCCCTAATTTTCTCAGTTAAAAATAGGGCAAGTTATGCCATGTACTTGTCTTCTACCATCTAGTTGGAGAATATTCAATTTAAAAAGTATTAATAGATTTGATTTATGCTAAACCAGAGATGTAGTCTTGACAGGACACTGTGGATTCTGAGTTGCATCACTTTTTCTACCTCTGAGTTGATGACTTGTCAAGAATTTTTAAAATCACACACTGAATTCTGAGTATTGGAGATATAATATGCTGCCATTTTCTTTGAGGGATTAAAGGTTAATAAATTAAAACAATATTATTTTGAAAACACAGAGCCATGTAGCTGGGAACAAAAACCAACCATCTTGATGCTATGAGTGTTACACAGTTCTATAATTGATCCATAGCCACTTTGTAGATTGTATCAAACAGATATATAGCTTCAGCAGTCACCTACTTTACTGCATACACAATTAGTGTGCTCTGTAAAAATTCACTATTAAATTATCTGAGAAATTAAATAATTAATAGTAATAATAGGTAACATCTATTAATTATTAACTATGCATCAGATAATATCATAACTGTCTTATATTATTTAAAAACAACATTTAACTCAGGTATTATTATTATTTTCATTTTAAATATAGGGATAGCAAGGACTAGAGAGATAGGTGACTGGCCCAAAGGCACACAGCAGAAATTGCAAAGCCAGGATTTGAACTTTGGCATTATGATTCTAAATTCTAAGCTATTAACTGCTAAAACATCCACTTACACCAATGACCCTCAATTATCTAACTACTGATAGATAATTTCATAATACTCACTTAAATTTGAGTTGATGGGATTGCTGCTAGATAAAATAAATTTCCACATTTTAAGCAGAACGCCCAGCATTTCAACATTTTGAGAAAATGCTGGGCTTTCTATAATAGAAATAGACTACATTAATTACACTTATCAGTAGACTAAGAATAACACATTATCAAATGGAACTATGATTACGCACAGCTTTAATTACTCAAAATTCCACAAACTAGTAACTGAAAAAGTTTGCATAATTTGCCTAAAACTTTTGTTTTTATTCTGTTCTTTGCCTACTATTCTAGGCCTCTTGATCCTATGAGCATAAGGCTTGAACAAGTCCAAAAATAGGTTCCCCCTCTGCTGTCATTTTCAGTCTTTCTGCTTGGCAGTGCTTTCCTTTATATCCTCCAAAAGTCTTAGCTGTTCTCTAGCAAAGCCCCAAGCAAAGGAAAATCTTTTCAACCAAACACACTTAAAAATTAAGACAATGCCCTTTGGCATGCCTCCACTTCTTCCCCCAGAGTTCTATAAAGAAGATAGTTTCAGAGTAACTATTTCACTAGGGTTGAACAGAGACCAGCTGCAAACAAGACAGAACCACTTTGCCACACCCACCAAACAGGTCCCAAGTTTCTCAGGCCACAGCACTGTTCAGGTCCTCGACCAACCTTCAGGGAAAAAAACTAAATGGTGTAAAACAGTCATGGGGCAGAATCAGTGGAAAAACTGTGGTAAAATGAATAACCAGAATAGATCAACCCCTCCAAGGAAAAATATGGCAGATGTAACTGAAGATCCCATTCATTAAAGGCTGGCCAAGATGTCAGAAATCGAATTCAGAATTTGGATTGCAAACAAGATTAAAAGAATAGAGGAAAATTTGGAATTAGAAATTCAAGGAGCAATTCAAAAGTCAGAATTAGAAATTTGAGGAGAAATTCAAAAGTTGTCTCAAGAATTTAACGAATTTAAAGACAAAATCACCAAAGATTTTGATGCACTGAAGCAAGAATTTGCAGCCCTCAACGATCTGAAAAATACAGTAGAAGCCCTCAGTAACAGAGTGGAGCAAGCAGAAGAAAGGATTTCTGACATTGAAGACAAAGCCTTTGAATGCTCCCAAACTCTCTAAGAGGAAGAGAAATGGAGAGCAAAAATGGATCATTCTCTCAGAGAGCTCTGGGATAATTCAAAGAAGGATGATATCCTTGAAAGGATTGGAATCCCTGAAAGTGATGAAGGCACAGAGGCCCTTCTTTATGAAATTATGA